>JARFOC010102574.1:0-38368 GCA_031763485.1 Osmoderma eremita | reverse complement strand
TAAATGTTCGAAATGTAAATTACGTTAATGTTGAGTAATAATAAATAAAATTATGGGCTTTTTCACCGATTCTTAAATAAAAAAATTATGTTTTTTTATATGTTACTGTTTTCCTCAAAATATGCATTTTAGCTGTCAGAAACCCAAATAATAGAACCGGAAATAATAATGTACATTCGACGATTTGGCAACCGTGTATCGAATTCTCATTAGTTCTGTACTGCATTCGGAGGTTGAGACGATCTGTAGTAGCCCGACATCACGTACGATCATTAAAATACACTGTATACTAGTTTTACCATTGCAAAATCATCCCATTTTTTACAGCATAGATAGTATCGTGGTCGTCGTCAGGATAAAGAAGGGATTATAGCGACTTTAAAAGTTTTGATATAAAACTTGCCAAAACATTCAAGTCATGACAAAAAGTATATTCAGAGTTGAGCCTTCTCATACATACACACACATATGTATACGTAGCATCGTTTTATTTTTCGCCCGAATCGTTGGTTTTAGGGCAGGAAACTTTGTTGCAAATGGGGTGTTGTGTTGTCGGCGTGTTTGGTAAAAACATCAAAAGTTATAATGGAATACAGGAAGAAATATGGATGTAAACACAGTAAACATAAAAAATTCTCTTATCAGAACTTACATTTTAAAAAAATTTTGGCTCAACATTTAAAATTTAAAACCTTTCCGGAATAAAAGCAAACAACCCGTCTGATCTATTCGTCTAAGGGGAGCGAAGTGGTCCGGCCAAACCGAAAAAAAACTTTCTTCATTTTCCCTCCATTTAAATTTTTCCATCCTCATCCACTCGCCGACTCGACCTCCAGGTCTGAATTTCTTATTAGTTAAATTAGAGCTGTTCGCGCTCCACCCCCGTTAACATTTCTCTTTTGTTGTTTTAAAAACCGCCTGCCATTACGAAGTTTCCTTATTAGTAATAACCTAAGGCGATTTATTTAATCACAAATAGACTCTAGGCAAAAAGTGTAAGTGCACTAAATAAAAGCATCTAGTTTCATTTTAATTACTTGTAATTTAATGTAATTTATCTTAAATAAATTTGTGAACATTCTTATTATCCTGCGGCAATTGAACAAAAGTACTTTAAAGGGAAGAATGTGAGTGATTGCAAATACATAACTTCTCAATGGTTGGTGCCTTCAATAGTTTTTAAATTTTACAAGAATTGATTGATTGCAGCAATGTTGTTACAATACGATTTCTTGCACACGAAATCGTTACGTGGTAAGTAAATTCTATGAGTTTTTAACAAAAAAATGGCTTGCAAATTAGCAAGATTCAAATAAATTGTTCTCTTTCAGACTTTTAAGTAAATCTTGGGTATCGAATCATAGATCAATGTCACTGCAATTTGATTTTAATTACTTAGGAATTGTACGTTGTAGTAAGTTTTGATAACAATCTCTTAAAAACCTAGGTTTTTAATAGTAATAACGTTCATTAGCAAGTTGCTATTTCAATTACATATATTTTTATTTGGGATACGATGAGCGTGAATCTTCAACAGCGTCGCCAATGCTATTACGTGGCTATCACGTTCATAACAGATCTATTTTAAAGGATGTACTATAATTTATTTATTTTTTGTAACGAAAAATTAAACTTTAAAAAGATTTAAAAGAATATTTCATATGGTGATGATGTGCCGATATCTGGACGCAAAATAGAAACATTGTAACTGTGGAAAAAATCACTAGGAGAATCACTGCAATGTTGCTGCATGTTCTGCAATCTTGACCCCAACACATATAATTTGTCAGATGAAGATCTTGTATCGTTTGTATGTTGTAAATTGTTGTTTAAACTTATTCCATTCTTCATGCATACACTCATTATTTGTGTTTGTAGGATCAGGTAAACGTACATTTCCCTCCATTTTTACTTCTAGGTTACGCATCAATTTTTCTCGTACCTACCTTCTGTTCCTTTATTTTATGTTTTCGGTAATTCTTTTTCTTTACTTTTGACACCACGCATTGTTTATATGCTGTGGGGTATTTAGAATTAGACGAAAAGCACATGGAACTAATATGTATATTGTATATCTCATGGCTACATTATACACCACATACTTATACCTATAGTTTTGTTCATCCTTGCAGTAATAGAGTAACTAGTTAACCTTAAATCCTACAGATGGAGTTTATCATCTTCCATCTGTTCTTTCCACTAAAATAGGAAAGTTTGTACAAAAATATTGTAATCCATAAAAGCTACACTGGTTTTAATTAGTGAGGGGATAACTCGAAGGAAAAATATTCGATAATCCTGGAGTACTCAGCTTAAATCACTGAAATAAATAATTTGAATCTTCATAAATTACTTAAATCATATTTTTTTCATTATTTCTTTAGTTAAAGTTACATTAAAGAATTATATATAACCAATAAATATGGATTGAGGAAATTTTTGAAATTTTGGAAATTTGAAAATATATATTTAATTAAATGTAACTTTTGAAAGAGCATAAAACGGTTATATATTTTGTGTAATAGATATGGATAACGGACCATTCAAAACGTTGTTTATGGAAATAAACTGTTTTCCGCAAATCTGATATCAACACATACTTTATTTTAATTTAATGAGTGAATACATACAGAGATATATCCGTTTCTAGTCAATTCTATATAACCGCGTTTTTGTCATTGACGTTGGTTATATGTTTACATTATGCATGATGCACTGATTTTACTTACCATAATTGGGGAGTTTATTTTGAATCAAAATTTAATAGAATAAATTTTATAGTTTAAAACGATCAATTTGCTAAATTAGGGACATAAAATGTTTTTTTTTTCGAAATTTGAGATTCATGTCATTTATCCCTTTCGTGTCACCACTGATACAGATTAAAAGACCAACTGAAAAAGCGCCTAGTACTACTAAACAGACAATTACAATCATTTTGAGTTGGACGTTATGTATACTATATTTATAAATAAAATAAATAGAATGTAAACAAACGGGGAAATATTATCGTTATCACACGTAAATGTTCGGTGTTTATCATTGGAGTGATCGTTCGATTACACTGGTCAACGAAATTTCAGATTTATTTTGTCTCACCAGGTAAAGTGGGTGAACTTGGTAATACTTTTTACACTTATTTTATATCTGTTTTCAGAATTTTTCAATCAGGCGGCGTTTCAGAGTGACAAAGCAATGACATCTTGTGAAAGTGTATACTATAATATATGTGTAAATTATGAAAAAAATACCTACAAAGTTATATATTTACTTGGAAAATGTGCTGATATATGACGTTCGGCTGTACTTTGCATCAGAAACATCTCTCTTCAGCGTCCGCTTCAGCAATAGTCTGCCAACATAACACGGCTCCATTTGCCTTGGTATCTCTTCTACATGAGTAGAATGAATAGAATTCTACATGGGTAGTACATGGTGAAATTTTCGCCACGCTCGTCACTGACTGCTCCAAGGTTTCTTGGGGAAAAGTCCAAGTGGGAGTCAAGAAAGTGTATTTTTAGACTTATGTTGCAACCCAAGGCTTTATATGAGGCCAGTAGATTGTTAAGAATCTCTACGTAGTTTTCGGCTTTACAATTTACCAAAAGGCCGTCGCACATCTCCTTAAAAGAGAACCATGCTGCTTTTTCAATTCCATTTAGCGCCTTAACAAATTTTTCATCTCCAAGTAGCTGTCTGATCTGGGGTCCCACAAAAATACCTTCCTTTACCTTAGCATCACTGATCTTAGGGAACTTACTCCTCACATATGCAAACCCAATGTTCGTTTTATCCATACCTTTGACAAAGTTTTTCATCAACTCAAGCTTAATGTGCAAAGGGGGCAAATAAATTTTTTGAGGATCAACAAGTGAGGTACCAATGACATTCTAATTTCCTGGTGTCAGTGAAGTTCGTTTTGGCCACTCTTTCTTTTTATAATGATTTTTCCTATCCCGACTGGTCCATTCACAGAGGAAACAACAATACTTTGTGTAACCGAATGCCAAGCAAAAGTGAAACAACTTTAAAATCGCCACAAATATTCCACTTATACTTATTCTTTTTCCAAAAGAAGCTTCATGTTGTCATAAGATTTTTTTTCAAATCGCTTGCCCGAAGTAGTACCGCTTTCAAACTTAATTTGGAAGAGTCAATGAACAAACGCCACTCATCTGTATTATATTCATGGCCAAGCGTCTTCGTAACAGAACGGATGTCATTACAAAACACAAGTCCTTCTTCCATAGAGTAGAAATTCTGAAATTCTGCATGACGATTACGAAGAAGAGCAACCTTTGTTCCACTCCGAAGAAGATTCAAGTCTTTCAATCTGGAACCTAGAAGTTCGGCTTGCTTCTTAGACAACTTTAAATCGCGGACAAGGTCGTTGAGGTCTTCTTGACTTAGAAGATGCGGCACACAACAAGACGAATCACGTTGAAATGTTGGATCCATATTGTCGCCTGTTTATTTCGTCATCAGCACTTGCATCGTCGTTTAGTGTCATGTTTTGTGGAGGTTTAGGCACGAGTAATTCCAGATCATGGAACATAAAAACTAAGCGTGACGGAGAAATTCTGAACACATAATTGTTTTCAGCATGCAAAAGTATATGGGAATCAGGAATTTTCATGCTTGGGACAAAAAACTTGTTAACCAGTGTTATTAAAAGAACTCGGGTACCAACTATTTAATTAATGAAATTACCCGATTATACTCATCACTAGTTTCAATGTCTATGTATAATGTACTTTCATAATGTCAAAATACTATTGCACTATCTTTTAGATGAAATTAACTAGGCAACAAACGAGTCTATAGGGTTAGGCGCTATGGTCTAACGCTATAGGGCATATGTCGTTCAACTCTTTTAGGTTCTGACGTCACTCCCATTTAACAAACTTTCTACATTCCACCGTTATGGAGATCCCAATGGTGAGCACATAACTGTATAGAGAAAAAATGTCACTTGATCGAAATTGGGAAAAGAAGCAGAGCTTTGACCACCAGTTTGGTAACGGTCCAGAGGGATACGACAAAATTAAATTCATTGAGGAGATGTGCGTCGAAGAAGTGAACGGCATACATTCGATATCAGGCTCGATATTGAGAACCAAATTGTAATTGCTCACGCTGATGCATATTCTTTACTTGTACAATGTTGACGTCCGACCAATTAGAACGGATTTGCGATCATGTGATTTTCATTTGAATTTCTGGGTATTATAACTCTTAGTTACCCCGTAATGAGAAAGCAGGTAGAAATATGTTTTCTAATCTCTTTACTACGATAGCGTTTTTATTATGCACCGCATAGCTTTAATTTTGATCTACAAACTATGTCATGTACCATATTAGGAAGGAATGAATCCGTCGAATTTGCTTTATTATCAAGATACGATTTCGTACTATATATCACAGATAAAGGTAATAACACAAGAATAAATAAAACGCAGCATAAACAAAAGATAAAACTTTTTTTATTAAATATGTTTTAATTGTTTTACGACACAAATCTCTATCACACAAAACAATCAACAAGCAATCATTCAACTTTGTTTCCCCATATGTACACATTTCAGTTATTTTTTAAATATTTACTTATGCAACAATTAATTTAATTAATTTATAATTCGCTTTTAAAAAACGGAATTTTTTACATTTCATTGACGTTCCCTTTCTTCATAAATATTATTTTTTTATTCGAGACTCAATAATTTTTACATCGGATATTTTTAAAGTCCTGCCGATGGCGAGCGAAATCGTCAGGATCCGCCGTTTGGTTTTGTTCGCTAACATTTCCCGTGCTACCGCAACACTTGATCCCAACATAGCACAGCACTCGTTTTTGCATGATCACGAACTCGTATCACGTAATGTTTGCGGGAGTTTCACTCGGCTCCCGATCTAATGCTGTATCACCGTCACTATTGTCCCAGCGCACATTAAACATTTCTTTGGCCTTCCTGTCCCAGACATCCTTCTCACGCTGGATGTGCCGCGTGTTTGCCGCCACGACCGCGTCTGGCTTTCCGTAATCCGGCGGATTGGCGTATGGATCGTATCCCAGCACGGACAACATCGGAGCTAAGTCAGCCATGTCTTTTATGACGTCGTCCGGAATATGTCCCACCCATTTAGTAAGCGCTTCCAAGTTCACGGGCTTTATAACTTGGTCCGACGATCTTTCTACCCTGTAAACAAATAAATTTAACTTTAGTCTTGAATTTCAAAATTATTTTATATCAAAAATCAACAAAATGTCAACAAAAGAGCAGACAGAAACTTTAATTTTCTCAAAGTTTAAGATAAAAAAATCCGCTTCTTTATAAAAAAGAGTTTCCTTTGTAGTTTTTCCCAATTAAGTAACACATCAACAAAGAATAAAGATAACAAAAGAAATATTCTAAATTCATGATAACGCCCCAGGGATTTGAACCTAAAAAATTACAGAGGGTCGAAAAAAGATAAGAAACTCGGATTTGATTATCCATGCGACCTCCATAAATGAGAGAATGGAAAGCAGGGATATTCATCCAATGCTCGAACGTTAGCTAAGCACGTAAAACGTGGAGTTTAAATTTGAAGTACAGAGATAAAAGTTTTCCTGTTCTTTTATCGACGGATTGCGATCTCTAGCCCCCTCCCCCTTTCGAGTGTTTTCTATGTAATCTGAGGGAAACTTTTATTCGACAAAACATTTTACTTCTAGTAATGTTGTATATAATGGCCTACCGAAAACTGTTCTATCCGATTTAATGCCCAATTAAAAACAAAGTATGCCGAAACACGTCCGTTCTTATTCTCTCTAAATGAGAAAAACTAATCGAAGGATTTTTAGGTCTGGACAAATAAACGTCTATTTCAGTGGACACATTTTATTTGAATCTTACAACATAGTAAAAATACAAATAAAAATTCCCTTACCACCTTGATGGGTGAAGAAATCCAGATAAGCGGTGTTCTGTGTGGTGCATAATGTAGTAAATTTTATGAAGGCTCATTTTGAGTTTAAATGAATAGAAAGCCACCACAGCTAAATTAACCAAATTTGATCGAATCTTTTTTAAGCAGTCATTGCATGTAAAGCAGTACATTAGAAGTTAACTTTTGAGATATTTTTCGTTCATTTGTGAAGAATTTCAAGTAACTTGGGGTTTTACCAATAACTGCTCTACCGGTATTTACTTAAGTTCGTATTGCTCAGCATATTACAGAAACAAGACACGGCATGTCAACAATCTTAGGTTAGTGAAACAAGTCCTTAATCTTAGATAATTGGCTAGTCATCAGAGAGTAGATTCTTTCCTCGTAAGAAAAAAGTACCTACTAATAACAAAATTTATTGAAACGCAAAAGTATAAATAAAATATTAGCCTGTATTATTAAAAGTATGACTTGACGAAGTTAATAACATATTATGTAGTACTTAATTTAATTGCAAGTGATAATCAAATATATAGATGATAAAAAAAACGAAGCCTGCTGCACTCCGTATATTTCAAAACAGTCAGAAAGTGTATTCTTGCTAGGAAGTGTATCTTGTACTTCTTTAATGTCCAAATCTTTGGAAAGCAAATTTACTATATAGGCAGAACACAGTAGTATGACTTTTTGTCGTACTACCCATACTAGCCGTGTTGCCTATGACAAAGCTAGTTATAAAATTTGCCCATACCAAGGGACATACAAACTGACTTGTCTGATAGATTTCTACAATATTTCGATTTTTCCTCTTTAATTGTTTCTTTTAAAAGAAGGTGGAACATAGCAATTTAATTGCATTTCGAACTTCTTGATAAACTGTCATTTTTCCACGACTACATTGTTATATTAATGTAATTTCAAAAAATCTCACTTTTGAAAAAGACTTTAACATATTTTAGAAAGTAATGACTTTAGGTAAAGGTTCAACCTGGTGATATGGAACAACCTGTATATATGAAAATAATTTTAAAATAATTTCGTAAATAACTTTTTTTGATATCTTATATGATAACGGATATATCGAGCTTTGCCACACTAATGCGTCACCCTGTATACAATAAACTTCCCTAATTTTGCTTATGCACCTTCTTATTTAAACGGCCTTACAGATATGAGCAAAAGTTTAAGAAAATAGTTTTCTATCTTCTTAAACTTATTTCTTAAAATTGCAGTAATTATCTTTTGTATATTCGGTATGTTCAGAAATATCCCTTAACGTAAAGGCTTTGCCGTAATCGCAGAGCAATGAAAGAATATCAAAACGGCATAAAATCGCCAGTTTCTATGATATACGTACAATTGCCTTCCGTCTATATTTTCATAAGATAACGTCTTTTGATATGCTAACTTAATTTGTGTGTGCCCAGCGCAAAAATTAAAATCGTTTGAATTTGTAATTAGTTCAGTCAGTTTCGTTTATTTTATGCGATATGTTTTTTTAGGTTCTCTTTCCTGCGCCATTCCTTGTGTTTACTTACACGTGCGAATAACACGGAACAAAATATGGGAACATGGAAAAGCAAATATGGGAAAACAGAAAGATTTAATTACATCCGAGGTCCAGGTGTAGTATGTATGAAGTCCTCCCAGCAGCACCTGGTATTGTAATAATCTGAATTTATTTATACATGTTATAATTATAACATACTACAAAATATGGTATAGGACTGAAATGTACAGAAAATTTATTTTGTCAGTATGTATGAAGCGTTTTTTACTCATTATTAATTTTTAAATAATAAAAAAAATATTATTATTAAAAATTATTAACATTAAAAATTATTAAATATAAAAATATTTAATTAGGCATTAAATAATTTATATTAAAATAGATACATATTGTTAAGGTGTCGTTTTCTTGTTTAGCATACGGTGGCCTAGTAGTTCGCAAAACTCGCCTCCATCTACTCAGACATACGTTCTGCACGCTGGAATGTATATAACACTGGTCAACAAAATGTCAGATTTATCTTGTCCCACGAGGTGAAGTGGGTGAACTTGATAGAACTTTTTACGCTTATTTGATATCTGTTTTCACAATTTCTCTATCAGGCAGGGTTTCACACTGACAGAGCAATTAAATTTTGTGAAAGTATATATTATAATATGTGTAGGAATCATGGAAACATGACGTACAAAGTGATATATTTACTTGCAAAATGTGCTGATATATGACTTTCGGCTGTACTTTGCATCAGAAACATCTTCATCATCATCACTTTCATTGTCGCTTAGTGTGGTGTTTTGTGGAGGTTTAGGCACAGGCGATTCCGGACTGTGAGGTACTGGGGTCAGTGCAGATCGAATATTAGGATATTTTACAGTATGCTTGGATTTAGAAGTCATACCACTTATATTTGTTAGACAAAAATAGCAATCGGTAATCTGATCTGATGGTTCCCTTCAAATTATAGGAATAGCAAAACGCATACGTCGTTTACCTTTTGCCCACGCTGTAAGAAGTCTGACACATGTAACGCAGAAAATATGGGAAACCCGGTTTTTGTCTTCATCACCTACTTTACACTTGAAATACTACTCAGAGCACTTTTTAAGGAGAGGTGTGAAAGACCGTTCTTGATATTTAAATATCAATTAGCCGCAATTGTAGCAAAAACAGTTCGGGTGGTTTTCCTTGGCATTTTTACAGGTGATCAAATATTCGCTGCTTCACTACAATAGCTTGAACGCACCACAACGCAACACTTTTAAAAACGTTAACAACGTCAGCGTATATGTTCATTTACCGAGCTCTAGCCGACAACTGAAATAACAAAAGATGCTATCTAGGAATGGGAAATGTCGGTCTTAACACGTCAAGACATGTTCAAACATTAACCATTGCATGCTGCTTGATCAGTTCCGAGCTCTAGCCGACAACTGAAATAACGTCATGTCATATTTGTGTAAAATTGGTGAAAATTCATAATCCGCATATTTATTTATTCTTAACAAGGACGGATTCTTTCCTCGCGAATCAATTTGCGACGACGCAAATTGATTAAAGAAAATGTTTTACATGCTTATCCACATTTCCTAAATTTTCACAATAGAAAATAAATATTGGGAAATTAGATCATCCGGGGCAAAAAGCCGAATTTTAAAATCGTATTTTTGCTCCAATAAATTCTGTTCGATTCGAAGTTTATTCGACATTTACCAAAAATGACGTGCAATTTTGTATGCATGGATTTACATGTGTATGTACCTAAATATACATTTTAATAAGTTGACCGCAATAAAGTCGGCTTTTATGACTTGATTTATGTCCCGGCAAACCATTGAATAATTATTCAAACTGTAACTTTTGCTTGTCGAAAATTTATTATTCGACAACGCTGACCGTATTACGTAGGTGCCCAGGCTATTTGAATTATCAATAGGGGATAGTTACTATTAATTTCTGGTAACTTTGCTATTTATACTCACATATTTATCGTAATAATTTGGCAGTTTGATCGTGACGTAGGTGCGCCACATTTATAAATCATGTGTTGCCTAACGCACAAACCATGTTCTATTAAACAGGTTCCATCAGTTAATTATCATTTGACATATATAATTCACTAGATCCCCCTTTAAACATCCATGCGTATGCTTGCCTAAAATTACCCATTGGACCTCTTATTGGCAACTCTAAACTTGTGATACGAACATATTGCCGATAATCTTTAGTTTGAGGTCAAACTATCAAGAACACATGAGTTAACGAACTTTTGGCAAGTAAAAATATGCCTGTGACTGTGCTTATTTCAATTTACAGTTTCGATTTCAATTTATTTAAAAATTACCTCAAAGGTCCTCAAAATGGACCTTTGAGAACTCATGAGAAAAAATTGCAAAATTATGCTTACAACGAATCACACAGCCAGAAAAAGGTTGCTCCTCATTTTGGGACGTTGATGTAGTAAAATAAAGACAATCACATAACAAGTTAAAATGGATAAAAAACTTACGTCCGATCGCTCGAAATAGCGATGCGGAAAAATCTATCCGCATCGCATAATTGTAGATGAATAATTATAATACCAGGTGCTACGGGAAGGAACCCATACATATTACACGTTTACTTATGTATATGCATTCCGCTTAACAGAACAGCCGTTTAATAGATATCGCAGCTTATATGAACATTTTCTTGAAGAACAGAAACAGATATATATTTTCTTTAATATTTTACCCCGCCTACTAATAGAACACTGGTCCGCTTAATAGAACAATGCTGTTGTTTTGACATTCCGAAAAAAAAAACAGTGTCATTCGTTTCTTTCCACGTGTTTGGAATAGGCGATAAATATGTGATTATTACTTTACAGTTTTCATTCGTTCGTATAGTAAGGTTTATGTATTGCGCGAAAACATCCAACACAATTTTGTCAATTAAAATGTCGCCGATAGACCTATCTTTGCGCAATAAAATAGAAATCAAAAAAAAATTAAAAAGCAGCCGGGGAACCCTTCACGGGCCTTCAAAGGCCAGTGCAAACGTGGAATCCGCGGAAGAATGCAAATTTAAAACATTACCAGAACTTCTGCAAAACGTATCCAGCAAACATTTAGGTAATAAAAATGCATAGATACATCTCAAATCTATAAGAACTGGTTAAAAGAATAAGATAGAAGCTTACAGCAAGAAAAATCGTTATCGTAGATAATTGTGCAACACATCCTCACTGTAATTTTTTACAAAACATTCAGTTGGAGTATTTAGTTCTTAATACCACCTCACTCATACAACCAATGGACGGGACGTTCTTAAGAACTTAAAAACGCAGTATCGTAAACGATTGCTGCACCACACTTTTTGATTAATTGAGCAAAATATAATTAGACCAACTTCCACTGCTGTAGAAATAAGTTCAACTTGCGATTTTGAAAGCAATTCAATTTGTTGCTGATAGTTGACGAGCTATAGATGACAAAACAATACGTAATTGCTTTGCACATTGCACCTTGCAAACTGAAGAAGGTAACTTAGAAAATGAAACGGTATCAAGAACGAAGAAGAAAATTTAGATATTGCACTATGTTTCAAAAACTATGTAGAGTTTATGTTAACATAAACAATGATATTCATTGCTTTAACATAGATTCACACGGAAAAGAAGACGAAATAATTGCAGCTATAGTAAAAGGAAGTGAATTAGAACAGGAAGGAGATGAAGACCATAACACTGAACTTAACCCAGTCCGTGCCAAAGAAACTCATAGTTGCATATCTAAACTGAGACTCTATTTTGTCCAAGCAAGCAACAGCAAAAGGCCACTAAAATCTCTGGACATATTTGTAATTTCGGTTATTTGAGCAGCCGCTTAAAAGAGCAGATTTGGTTATGTCCCGATTGTATTCCGTTAAGCTGAATATACTGTACTATCTAAGATATCATAACAGCCTTCAATGCAAGAGAATTATTAGTAAATAGGTACATGTTTGAAACAATGAAAAACACAAAATATAGCATAATAACTGCAATAAAACAAAGAATGAATATTGACAAAATTTTAATTCAAATTTAATATGAATACACTGTATCGGATTACTCCTCCCGCACAAAACATTAATGTGCTCGGGACACGTGTTTCCGGAATACGTGGATTCCCATGGTCAATCGTATAACCGAATGTGGTTTAGTGATTTAATGGTAATGTGGTTTGGTTCAATTGCTTTTCCCTATTTCCTCGTAGATTCATATATCCTTTTCATTGAAATTACTGTTTAATGCATGGTACTGTCTGATCCATCCACATTTTTTAGTGATGTTAAGGTCTTTATAAAACTATAACATCAGAACAGACAAGAGAAACATCTTCTTCAAAGTCGTTTGGCGATAGCTTAAGATTCTCAGAAGAACTTGAATATCTCGGCATTATGCTTAACGAAACATTAAATTAGGACAAGCATCATCTAGTGATGTACCGTCCCAATTTAGGTAAACCTTTACACTTACCTTACTTTGTGGTTGTATGTATTCTGACATAATCAGGCCCACACTAATTTATAACCTCACCCTTGACTACCACATAAGTAATTATGTGATGGCCAACCGTGACACAAGTGACAATCAGGAATTAACTGACATATGTGAAGCGAATTGCAGGCCTCAACGTCAAATGAGCAATACGCGCAACTCCAGCGACGACAATGGAAGCACTCTAAATCTCTCTTTTAGTTCTGTTTATAGAGATGATACTTAATCTGTCTTTACGTCGTTTTGCGACCGGTGCATAGGTAGGTAGCACCGAACTGAATTGAGCCACTGAACTGACTAATAGTTGGGAGTCGTCTACCCGAATCTACCCAAATTCCGGTGTAGTTTACCGTACCCTACCCAGAAGATAAAATAATAAAAAGATCATGCGAAACATTTCAGCGCTAGCACAGTTCTACTCAGAGTAACTCAAATTAGCAAAACGAAGACAAGTAATACCTTGTTCATATAAACCTTAACGTCTAAGTATTAGTTACGATCAGTAAAATCAGTGATAGGTGTGGGAGTCTTTCCGAATCTCCGTCAATTTAAGAAAATATAACCAAGGTTTTGTAACCCCAAATATTGGGAATTTGCACAACGTCGTGAAAACAGATTAACACGTAGACTTCCCATTCATGACATAGTACGCAAACTGGATTGCGATTTTGCATGCGGACGAGGGTAACGTACCGTTTTTTCTTTACAGTGTCAGTCGAGCTGACCTGAAAATCATATAATTTTTAATACTTCAATGCTATAACATACTGCAAGCAAACGCTACTGTTAATGGCGTATCATGTGTGCGAATTAAAGGACATTGAGGAAACCGAAGGTACTCTCCAGGACTGGTAAATTGCTGAATCGCGATCGTGCTGTCGTTCATGACGTCGAAGCCGGTTCTTCCTGTATCGTCGGCCACACTTAATAGCTTGATAAATCAATGAGCCATCACTCTGTGTACGGATAAGTGAGAAACCACACCGTCTGCTGTCAAGCACTCAATGCCATTCCCAGGGAATCGTCAAAAACAGTAAGATATTGCCTGCACCTCTTCTATAATATTAGCAAACTCAAGGTATATAAAACGAGGAAAATTTTAAGGTAAATAAGAGTTATAGTGTGGAAGGAAAAGACTGAATCTCACTTGTGAATGTCCATTCTACCTTTACAATTTGGATATTTCCAATCATTTCATCAACTCCATTCTAAACATTTTTTACTTGCATATTCTCAGTAATTTACTAAATTTCAACATGGTCTGTACAATTAATTCATTTAAATAATGAGTTGTATAACTGTTCAAAATGCATTTCTAAACAATAAATGGTGAAGTAACGATGATATGACAAGATTCGATAAAATTAACATACAATAACACACAAAATTCTTTAACTTCATATTACATATCTACAAGTTACATCTTGCATATGCATATACGTCAATGAATTTTTTTAATGTTTTTCACTGTCATATTCATGATACAAAGAACTGATTGTTCCCCATAAAATGTAATTAAATCAAGTCCTCTGCATGAAATATACCACTTTCCCAGTCAGCGAGAATTAGATGAACACCATTTTTCACATGTTTAACGCCACCAGGGGAGGTAACCGTTTTCGAGGGCGTGCAAAATATGAATTTTCGTTGAGCGAACTCATGAATATTTCATCATTTCCCATAGGAAATGTTAAAATTATTATCGCCATCTCGTACTTTATTAAAAGGTATTAATTTTATCGCTTAATATTTGCCGTTCACCTCGAAAAAAATTTACATACATTCAACTCTTGGGTCTATATGCGCAGCCATCACTGATTATAATTATTACTAACGAAGCAATGCAGAGTGGGAGCTGTTATGTGTATGACCGTATCTTTATACAAATGGACTCTTTTCGGGGAGGAAACACCTGTTGTTCATATTAAACCAGCTTGCCAGATTTTTCAACGTACGCTATGGTTGATTTAATTTCTTTATCTTTTCTCGGCAGGTACTGCTGATAATAAAGAGCATATATGTATGTATGCAAACAATGTACCACATGAATCTACGAGGAGTGAGAGTTTAATTTGCGAAATAGTTGTGTGGTGTTGTTCGTGACTAATTGTATCGAAATCACATGGCTATTTGTGTTTGAACATGTCTTTGTAAATTGACACGTGTGCAAATTTCAAGCTAGTAGAACTGTAAGAGTTGATAAACGCGTAAAAATGGGTGATCGACATTTAGAGCAACATATTAATATAAAATTTTGTGGGCAAAGTGGAAAATGTGCTACAAAAACATTACAAGTGCTGTAAGTAGCATACGGTGAAGCTGCTATGAAAAAGTCGACTGTGTTTGAGTGGCATAAGAAATTCAAATATAGGGAGAAGACCACCATCTTCTCCCCCATCTTTAAATTTCTTGCGATGGCCTCACTAGCGGAAGCCACAAACAATAATGATTGAATATTAACAGAGTGCGAGATGCAATACCGTTCGACAGACGATTGAGGGTCAGATTTATAGCTGAAGAATTGCAAACTAAAACAATTAGAAATTTGGAGGAAGGAAGATATGCCCAAGAAGTTTAGTCATGCACTGATAATACCATTTAAAAAAAAGGTGATGCAACGATTTGTAACAACTACAGAGGGATATCCTTACTGGATGTGGTATATAAGGTTTTAGCTACTGTAATTAAGAGGAAATTGGAACCGTACTCCGAAAAAATAATAGGACAATATCAGGCAGGATTCAGGAAAGGAAGGGGAACAACGGACCAGATCTTTACAATGAAGGAAATTATAACGTCGTGCTACGAATATAAAATACCAGCAGTAGTACTTTTCTTAGACTTTAAGAATGCATATGATTGTGTTTCTAGAGTTAATCTGACGAAAGCACTTTATGAATTGAAAATGCTAGGAAAATTGGCGAGACTTGTTAAGATGACACTAATGAAAACCACAAGTAGTGTGCAGAACAAGGGAGTAAGTTCGGGGAAATCTCGAGTTGGATCAGACCTCAGACAGGGCGACCCTCTGTCAAGTTTATTGTTCAATCTTGCATTGGAAATGGTCATGAGAGACAGCAAATTGAATAGAGAGGGACATATTTACTATAAGAGTCACCAAGTGATTTGCTATGCAGATGATATGGCCATAATTGTGAGACAAGAAAAAGATTTGATGGACATAGTGAGGAATCTAGTACTTGCAGCCGGAAAAATAGGATTGATTATTAATACAAATAAGAGTGGGTGTTGCTTCACGCTTTCGCTTGGTAACACTACCGCTTTCCATAAATAGCTGAACCAACATATCTCGATACAGTTGGAAAGTGTTTAAGCCAATTTCTACAGAGTCTACCCGGGTTCCAGCAACATTCAACGTTTCGCGACGAAAATGAATTATCACGATAAACGTTTCTTGTTACTACGTAAATGGCATGGTGTGTGTTTAAAAAAACAAAATTTTATTTAGTAATAAAAGCGAAGAAATTAGAGAAAATAAAAGAACGAAGCAAAAATAATAACAATGGCGATAAATGGCGCGATGACAGATGCCAAACCGGGGGTAGCCAATCCACGAAAGTAAATATATCATAACCAATATACTTTTAAATGCCATTAAATGCCCAAATGTAGAATACACAGATTCAAATTGACTTTAAGGTAGCACAAAGTGTACTTACTTGCTTAATTCAATTCCCTTATTGATGAAGTCTTGATGGTGAAGCACGGCCTCGTCCCAACTCACGTTAAGAAATTTCAAAACCTTATCCATCCAAGTACGCGGATGAAGCACCAATTGTTCGTACGGAACGCGCAAGCACTTCTCCTTCCCTAATTCCCTACACTGATCGTTCATAGCCTCAACAGCGGTGTTCCACTTCTTCATGCACTGCCTGTAGCTAGTGAGGTCGAAGCCAGTGATCGTCACCTTCCTGGATATGATCGAATGCACCGTCGCCCGACCATCTCGAATCATGAAAATAAATTTGGCGTTGGGAAACAGCTCCACCACGTAAGTACCCATCTTAATCGTCAGAGGATCCTTGTTGCACAATCTGGGAGCGGGTTCTCCATGCTTCGCGATTATTTCCAAGATAAAAGCTGCTATCGCCGAATCCAAGACCGGTTTCGTAATGCCTGCTTGGTCCAGGCGTACAGATTCTTTTCCAGATTTCAACCAGTGGTAACGCATCTGGAGCAGTCTAGGTATAACCCTAGTTTCTTGGCCACACCTGTAAAAAATGAAAGGATTTTTGTAATTACTAAAAGCTTTAACTGGACAAATTTAACGCATGGAAAACGAAAGAAAAGGAAAAAGACAACATCCAGGGGGCAACGCCACACATATTTTTTTCTCATTGCAATTTCTCTCGAAATTTTAATTTAAGAAAAGGCGCAATGTAAGACAGAAAGAGAAAAAGGGCGACACAAGTACAATACGTAACCACGACTGCGTGAAATTTTCATTCGAACCATATCGACTGACTCGATCCTACAAGGGTCGCTGCTTACGATTCAATGCACATCTTCTGTCGTCATGCCCGTGTAATAATAAAAGGCACAAGATAAAGGTACGTTTTAAAATAATTCCGGTATAATTGAAAAGGGGATCTTGGCGTTACAAGGGCCCCGAGAGAGGGCGCTTAATAGGCGTAATAGACCGGCCAGCTTTCAGCCCGTTGTCATCGACGAAAGAAGAATGTTTTCTTTAAGAATGGGCTATCACAGTCTGTATAAAAAGAAAAGAGGCCAACAAGATTTCGATCTCCTTGATTGGAAGGCGGATATACCGCACGAAATGGCGGTTGCAGGGAATTTCGCGAAAATCTCGGAATGATGATCCTTAAAAGAGCCCCGTTTTCCATTACATAATCGGTATTTTTCTTCCGAAGTGAGGCTCAATTAATAATAATAATAATAATAATAATAATAATAATAATAATAATAATAATAATAATAATAATAATAATAATAGTGCCCTTTTTTTCCATACCAAACCGATACTACAATGTAAGTATACCGGAACTTCTCTCTTTTCCATTACACATACACTTTTCCGATGTGTAACGTTAAGAAGTAAATTGTCAATGCATTAGCGACCTAGTAGGCAATCAGTTATACCTTTACGCCGTAACGAACGTGAAATTTCAACAGCGTCGCCAACACTATTATACGTGGCTATCACGTCCGTAACAGATCTACTTTAAAGGATTATAGTAGATATAGTAGATTACCTTTTGGACTGAAAAATTAAACTTTCCAATACCTTGAAAATTTAAAATCTATTACGAAACTGTTGAAATTTATTACGAAAGTATATTGTAGAATCTGGTAGGGAAATAGTATTTGTACTGGCAAAACAGAGGTATGAAGAACTTGGTTATGTTTTTAATAAAGAAGGTGCAAAATTTCAACTTTGAATGAAGAAATTATTTTACTCTAATGACTAGACAAACGAAATAATACAACAAAGGTGAAGTGTAATTTCGCAGCAAGTTTTCAAAGTGTTCTCCTTGTAATAAGCAAGCAGCGCAGAGTATTTCTAATAAATTCCGAGTTTATTCCATCACATGCAGTACGTATACGGTCTTTCAGTTTGTCCAAATTACGTATTTGCACGTTACTTTATTTACTTTATTTATTTATTTGCAACTTTACTTTACAGGTAACCACCAGGTTTTGTGCAGGAGGATTTGAATAACTAATGGATTAATGGAAATTTAGTATTTTTCAATGGCTAAAAGTAGGATACAAACCGGAAGTTCTGAGAGTTGAGCTCACCATTTATCTGCTGCGAAACTGGTTAAATTTATTACGATATAGTAGAAATTGGTTTTGTTTTTAATAAGGAAAGTGCAAATTTCAACTTTGAACGAAGAAATTATTTTATTCTAACGGTTAATTAAGATAAACAAAACAAAGGTAAATGTAAAATCAGTATTTCAATAATATTAATCAATACTTAATTGAACATTGTTTGGCAAAAATATGTTCGCTTTATTTTATTTTGCTCGAAAAGCTCTTGATTATTTGATATAGGACAGACAGGATAAATAAACACACTGTTCGGATTACTCCTCCCGCACAAAGTATTAATTAATTCGGGACAACACGTGTTTCGGGAATACGTAGATTTCCATTATCAAGTCGAATAACCGAATGCAGGATAAAGATCGATGCACGTCATTGATTGTGAATGACGTTTTATATGGCGTGGTTGCCAAAACACGTTTCGAATGACTTCTCATTGAATAAATAAATATTAGGTTATGTTATTTATCGTTTTCTATTGTATTTATTAAACTAGCGGTATTCTTCTGAAAATGATGGTATTCCTAAGGAGTTATTAAAGAAATAAGAACATATTGAACATAGTATAAAGTAAAATTTATTTGGTTTTGCAAGTTACATCAAGAAAACTAATTGCTAGTGTTGTGAGAAAAATGTCAAAATGTTTGATCATTAATCATAACATGGGAGAACATCTGAAGACGAATGTGCACAATGAAAAGCATGGAAGCATTAATTATGTAAAGGATGCTATGCTAAATTCGTGTAACAAATAAATCTACAGCCATTTTCATTTTAAAATAATCCCAAGAGATGAAAGGTATTCCGTGTAATGAGCTGTTCTAAAATATCAAGATAATTAGAAATAAATTACAATTCATGTCTACTTATACCTACTATTTTGATACATTTCACATTCAAAATTTTTAGCTACATCTAAAAGCGATCCTACATACCGTTGCTTTACATGACACGGGATGTTCAGATTCATGTGTTCTGTTAAAACGTGATTGGTTTTATTTGTTCTTTTGTGGGAACTTAGAACAAAATTTGGAGCTAGTGTTCTTCGTCAGTGATCCAGTGACCATGTGGATGTTTAAGATTATTATTATAGTTTCCGTACTTTAAATTAAATTTTGAATAAATTCTGGCAACAGTTTTGTTTGGATTGATGCATAGATTCTCCTTGTTGCAAATGGCATCAACTACGTATTGGAGGGCTATACAGATTTCAGTCTCGCCTGACCCTGTCATCCGCATAGGCCTGCACCTCGGCTCCGAGAGACTCAATGATGGCCAGAAAGTCGTCTACAAGTAGTGACCATAGCAGTGGGGTAAAGTTCGTTTCTGCAGGCATCCCCGCCTTGCCTAAACCTGACCATCTCAATGCTCAGAGTCGCTATTACAAGCCTGTTTGCAAGCATAGCGGCAATCCAATCTGCTATGATCGATTCTACACCACGCGCTATAACTGCTCTGCGTAGGGATAAGGAGATTGCAATGTTAAATGCTCAATCTATATTCACACATGCTGCCATTGCATTGGATGGATTCTTGGAATCCATCGATTTATCCGTTTGATATGCAAACCGGTGTGTGTAAAGAGCCCTGTCTGGGAGAATGATACTTCGGATATGACCCTCTATCACCTTTTCTAATATTTCCAATAGAAACCACATCTGACTAATTGGCCGAAATGGATGGAATGGTGTTGATTTTCCCGCTTTGGGACTATTCACCACCGTGACCTCAGTCCAACTCATTGGTATGTAGTTCCAGGGGAAGCTAGCTCTGAAAACCCTCTTAGCTTAAATCATTATTTTATGCAACAAAATGGCAACACAAGAGGGGCGCTACTGGATCGGATTATTAATTGTGCAGCACTCATAAGTGCAATTCAGAAACGAGCTGATGCGAGGCGAAGGGCGGTATCTTTGAAAATCTAACTATTTAATTTCGGTTTATTAAATCTTTAATCATTGTTATACATTATAAAACAGAATAATTATTAGGTTTCTTTGAGCACATTTGCCCAACCACCTCCTCCGAATATCGGGAGTTCTATCGTAACTTAAAAATTGTGGATCTGACCCTGCATTGATTGAATTCCCAATCATGCATCATAATTGTATTTCGTGTGACAACATCAATGAATTTTTGATTACAGAATTCAAGCTCCCGTCCAGTCATCCTTTATGTGTCACAATTTAATTCCATCATACTCTAATGGATTTTTAGCGTAACAGACGGCAGTGCTAAATGTGTTTGTACGATATATGCGCCGAACATCAATTTGTGCAGTAGTCGTTTTCGAGGATCGAAGCAATGTTTATCTGTCAGAACCCCGTGCGCGTCGGTACATATTTAGCAATTACATGAAAATGCTGGAGTAAAACTTTTTGGGTTACAATTTGACAGCTTTGTTGTTAATATTTGCCTCCTAAAAGTAATAAAATTGTGTTGACGTATTTCCATTTTCCCCCTAGAATAGATGTAATCTTTAATTTGTATATATAAGAATCAACAAATTAAGCATTCGCTCGTACAAGTTCCCAAAATTTTTATATTACTATTTTATCTATTTTGGTGGTAAGTTTTTAATCTTCTTAGTGATTCGCCGTGTATAGGGTTGCCATCAATTAAGCGCTTTTAGGAATTACGGTTCTTAGCCCATCCAATAGTTCATTGCTAATTAAAGCCGACGTTCCCTCTCAGGAAAATAACCTTATTTTGCTCGGAACATGGTACAAGGACCTACCTTCACGAATAATTTATTTCTTCTACTAAATTCGACCGCTGCCACTTAGAGGCCTTCTCTATCAATCCCACCGCCTACACTCTTCCCCTTTCAGAGACGTGAAGGCGATGGCTTCGTTCCAATTCCGATTCTCATCAGCACGATAATAGAAAGTAATTACCTTTACTTAATTGTCTGATCGATACATAGGCGATTACATTAGAGCCCGGCCCGATTTTCACGATTGGATTCGGCCACACTATCGTAGTAGTGCAAAACCACAAGTGTACTATTATCCTATGTGGAAATTTATATAATCGCGGCAGAAGAAACGAACATTATTATTGGATTAAATTAACTCCTCCATAATATAGTTAATAAATGAAACTATATAACCAAACATATTAATTATTATGTATAGATTTACCGTGTTTCTATAATAATATGTGTAGTGTAAATAAGTGCAATCAGTAACAGTCAATTCTTTTTTTTGTTCGAGCCATCTGACTAAAATCGCCAGAAACACACAAACAGTCTCTTGCCTTTTTGTATTTAATCTTCCATTTCTTGATCTCCCACTCTTTGATACCACCCAATCTCAAAATCCTGGTACCCTGTCCCAATCTGTACTTGTCCTTGGCCGGTTGGTTGACATAATCCTCGACATAGTCCTTTCTGACTTCCCAAATATTGCCAGTGCTGGATCTAAGACTTCAAATCACACGCATCACAAGATGTGATATGCTGCAGTCTCTACTGACCCTTTACACTGTCTGTATTTAAGTCCTCAGTATCAACAAATATTTTCTGTGGGTGCCCTTTCAGTGCACAGTGTCCTGTTTGGAGACTTATTATATACGAAGATTTAATAGCTTGTCAGTCTTCTTTATTGATGGTCCCTTAATAAATATCTTGCAACAAATATGCTTGATTATGTTAATCCAGTATTCTTTATGTTTTTCTTATATCTGTGTACGCTCCGTATCTGCCCCCGTACTAAGTTTCAAAACACTCCCAGGGCAGGTTTTGGGTCTATGCATGAGGTCGATGACCCTTTCAACTAACTTACTACTATATGAAAACAGATTTAAAGCACCAGAACAAACTATGAATGAGACATAAGGTTATGAATTTTATCTTTTCATTATGATCTGTGGAAGGCATTACGTGGCACTCAAACACATAGAAACTTGATGGTAGCACTTCACACACATTCAAATAATAAATAGATGTAAACGTTTGATAACCACGCATATTACCATTTCACAGGTAGAAATAAGCTCTGTGGTCTTATGAGATCATCAAAATAAATTCGAACGCACGAATGTCATAAGCAAATCACGTTTACAATTCTTAAAGATCATCGTCTCAAATCTACATTACTATAGCTTTATTTTTCTACCAAAGTTTTGATACAATATTGCTTGAAATATCTAGAATGGCACGCAATGATTTTAATATGCGGAAGTACCATGGCAGAATAGATTTAAAAAGTGCGATTTCATAGAATGTTCAAGCGAGTTTTTCAGGAATATAAAGGACAAAGAAATTTTAAGATTGCAATCGGAGGAGTTTTCGATGTTGTCAGCTATTTTCACATTCTTTCATTAATAATAAGTAATTCTTTGTGGATGTATGGTATACACTTGTATCTTTAAATAACATAACTACGGAATACTTAATAATTTTTATGTTTTTTGAGGGTATATCATTTTTCCTTCGTTCGCAGATTCCCGCCTCTTATTTATAAAATAAATCTACATCTCCATGATTTCTAATTTTCAATTTCACGCGTGAAAAAATTTCAATGTGAAATTAACGAAGTTGCGAAATCGATACGGAAGAACACAAGTTATTAAAGAAGGTTGACGAATAAGCCAGGAAGCGAAATAAGTAAAAATTTAATAAAACAAAATCACGGGACTACGGCAGATGTGAAAATTCGTTCTTGGAAATCTGCATCCATCATGCTAACCAAATTCGATTCAGCAAGCATTATCATTCTGGTTGATTGTATTTTAGCTTAAGGACTTGTGAATTAGAAGAACAAAAAAATACAAACAGTTGATATATGATATGTATGTCTCTCACATATTTACATGCCCCTGTCAACCATTACCTGCATTCGCTGGTATTTTTAGAAATAATAAACTTCCACATTAAAAGGTTGGGACACATTAGGTATAGTATTGAGTTACGTATAGTAGCATCTGTGTTTCACTAATGGAACTAACCGTTGACCATATATATAATATAAAATAAATAGTGATAAAGAAAAGTAAACAACAAACCAAAATAAATTCCATTTTCAGTGGAAATTATGTATATTCCTAAAAGTAAAATGAAAACAAATAATTAAGAATAACCCTTTAACACATCAACCAACAACAGAGAACAAAAAACAAAGAACAAAAAAAAGCAAATTAGACATGATATATCTAGCAAAGGTAAAACACTATTTATTGCTGGTGTTCCATTGATCATCTGGTGAAGAGCATGTCTTCCAAAGTTTTACACAAAAATGCCAGAGAAACTAAGGCTAGTATGTCTTGTGTAGTTTTTATTGCGGATGGCAAGTTAGATGTCGAAATATAGGTATTTAGAGCAATTTACGCATTAAAATGCTAAGGGTAGCCAGATCTCCTTGAATGCAGAAAACAATAGTTTTGAAATCTTGAAACCATTTTTATATTTTACAAATAGCATTTCCTGGTCCTGATCATCATTACTGAAAGAAAATTATCAACTCTTAACTCTTAATAATTGTATGAAACCTTTAATATTATGTGTAATTGTGCTCACATCATTAGCGACATTGATATGATTATTCCATCTTTCCTAGCATGGCAAACCCTCTCTGTACTCTGTATTACAACCGCTTTACACATTTTTTATTATTACACACACAACCAGCATCAAATTATCTATAGATAAAAAGGAAGAGAGTATGTTTTGTAAAACTTTTATGAAATATTTTTAAAACAATAGCCATAACCACACTGTATCGGATTACTCTTCCCACACAATATATTGATTATTTCGACGTGGAGGAGTAATCCGATACTGTGTGTTTATTGTGCAGCCGCACAGCCCTTGCAATTTTTACCCAAACTAACAGCTGTTTTACTTTAAATGTATCTGTTACTTCATTCTGATATCCAACGCATAATAAACGATTTCATGTTTCATCAAATAAAAAAAGTTTAAATTACAAAATTTCTATTATCTCTCCCATCAGTCCCATTAACGAATATCCAACAAGAATTACCAGAATCTTATTTCAATTAAAACTGTTTTTTAAAATTCAAACGCCCCCCTTCAATGTAATTACTAAATCGAAAAAAGCTATATCTCCATGATATATGCGTTTGCTTTTCAATAATAATTGCTCTCTCTCTCTCTCTCCCGATATCAAACCGTTAGCAAAAATTTCGGCAGTATTTATCGATTTTCCGCTCCAAACGCAAAAATTAATTTGTTCATTTCGCAATCCGTGGCAGCCTCTTAGATTATTATACTAGCAGAGGGCAGCTACACAGAGCCTAGCGCGGTAATTCAATTAACGCGGCCATGCGTTCCTCATTATACACACGAGCCTGGTTGTGATTTACTTGGCGAACTCCTACGCACCGTTGGCATAGTCTAGAATCCTGTCGCCTGACCTGTCTGATAGTAAGTCCCTGCGATACGTCATGGAATTCCAGCCGGAATTTCGATTAGGACTTTACGGCTTGTCGCGCAACATTGCGAGCTCGCTTGAATTGTATCCCTTTCTGTAACGTGTGCATGCTTCGAATTTCACCCGACGGACAGGGTCAAGTCGAGGTCGAATATTCCGTTGTTCGTAATACGACGCTGATCGTACGATGAACATGGTAGTAGGGAGCGTTGTAGCTCTCTGACGTTATATTATTAACGCCACTGTCGGTCGAGATATGATTAGTGCGATGGCTGTGCTACTGTATTGTTTGTGGGCGTGGGGTTGCTTATTGTGTCGAGCTGGGAAATATTGACTTGAACAGTAAGCTATTTTTAAATAACATTCAATATACGGACTGATAATAATGAGGATGTCCTTACATACAGTGAATAAATAAAGTATTTGAACACCGTGAATTTTTTACATACAGACACAATGGAAAAAAAATATCGACATTATTAACTTGTAAGGCATTTACAAATTGTATATAAAACTCTATACATTACAGTTCAACTCAAAATTTTAAATGGGAAACCATTTATTAAATTAAAACCAAAATTTCAAGCCAATAAAGTATTTGATTTCTGGTAAAGAAATAGGGGAACACCAATAGTCGAACTAGAAACGGGGGGAAACCCGATGTGTTTACTTTTAAAAGTATATTAGGAAGGGATAAAACCACAGTCTGACGCAGTCCGTAACATGGGTCGGAAAACAAGAGAACTTAATGAAGCAAGTTTCATATTTTCGGACCGGATGGACGACAAATGGTTTGGCGCAAACCAAGAACAGAATTACAAAAAGAACGTTTAGCCCCCCACTGTGACGCATGGAGGTGGTCATATCATGGTTTGGGGTAGTATATCATGCAACGGTGTCGGTCAGTTACATTTTATTGAAGGACTTTTAGATGCCAAAGGATATTTGAACAAAACTTGGTATCAAAATATCACCAGAAGTCACATAGAAGCTGGTTACTTCTATGCCAAACAGACTAAAAAGTGTCTTGTATAATGGTTTATCAACAAAATATTAAAACAAAAATTATACCAGAATTATTAGTTGTTTTTCCATATGTTGCACTTGTTCAAATACTTTATTGGCTTGAAACTTTTGTTTTAATTTAATAAATGGTTTCCCATTTGAAATTTTGAAGTTTTTGAGTTGAATTGTAACGTATAGAATCTTATATGCAATTAGTTAATGTCTTACAAGTTCATGTTTTTTTAAATTGTGTTTGTATGTAAA
Organism: Osmoderma eremita; assembly: GCA_031763485.1. Taxonomy (NCBI): domain Eukaryota; kingdom Metazoa; phylum Arthropoda; class Insecta; order Coleoptera; family Scarabaeidae; genus Osmoderma; species Osmoderma eremita. The sequence goes on along the minus strand of JARFOC010102574.1, from coordinate 11,934 downwards.
AAACGCTCGGTGTTGAAATACTTTATTTACCCACTGTATCATGAAATGATGCCAAGAATAAATACAGAATCATTATGGTCGCTCATATGAATGTTTTAGAAGCATTATCGCTACAAACTTTCTTACGTCCAATCCATTTTTTTTTCAACTTCCACTACTTTGTTACAGTACAAATTATGAATTACGAGTATTGCAAAATTTTGCCAACATATTGGGAACACTGTTTTGGCAAAAAGTTATTAGAGATTTCGGAAAAAGATAATTTAGATTCTATAACGCAATGAGACGAACATCTATAGAAAAAATTCTGGCCATTTGGTTGTAACAATTCTAATGGAAAGTCTTTGCTCCACAAGGACAAAACGATCAAAGGAACAATTCATAAAAAATGTAATTAATAATCGTACAAAACATAACCTTATTTCAGTTTAGTTAGTCTTGCAGGTGCTATTCTGCAAGCCGTTGGATTTCCAACAAATGTTTTTTTAGCATTTTCTATGTGAAAGAACTACAAAAGAGTAAAATTTCCATTTGTTAGCGTCTCAAATTCATAAGATAACAGTTTAAATTCTCCCAGAATTCTTAGGTTCTGAAGTTATCCCTTCTAGTCTGCATATTTTATGTATTGCAAAAATATCATTAAATAGGATTAGAAATTACATATGTATGTACAATACCACTGTGCCGTAGTGGTGCGTTGATTACTAGACTGCTAAATTGAAGGTCCCAGGTTCCATTCCTGGACGTGCGAATCACGATGATATTCTTTCGCCCACGGCTCGACTCAGGCTATAAAAATGAGGACCTAGAAGCCAAATTCTGGGGTAATAAAAGGCAGTCGGCTCGTAACGCTTGCCACATTACAGTCCTAGAGTACCGAAAGGGTAACAGTGACACATAACATCCTGCCATTCCCTATGGCACGGAAATATTAAATATACTATACATATTGAAGTATGATGACTTAGCGTCAATTACGGGCTTAAATAGTCAACACTATAACAAGAAATTTCACTGATAGTACGACCATTATTGCTCCATTCGAAAATGTCCCGTATTATTGGACCAACAAGCGCTAAAGCAAGCTATATGCCTGTATTTATTGGATAAATAACACAAAATGCACCTCTAACACACCAGAATGCACCAGAGAGATGAGAGGGGAGCAAACGCCAAATATCGGCTCTTTCGTAACGCTGAAATATTTTTCAACATTAGACGCCGTCAAAGGCGTAAATCAAGTAAATCGCGTCGTTACGACTACTGCCTTTTGCGATGTGCCCGGAAACTTTTCGACTGAATACATGACCATCTTTAACCTCTACATCTTGAAAGCTGACTAATGATAGAAACTTTGTTTCTTGACAGTCGAACATTTGATAAACACTCTTTTGGTTTTTGCTCTGTTGAAAAAGTGGCATTCATGTGTTAATTTCGCAATGACCGTGATTCTAAACAGTTATCGGGTTCTTGCAATATGAAAGTATTTACAAAAATTCATAGTTTCCTAATATCGGCAAACATTTCCACGTAACCAGTTTTGGTTTTACTATTTCGTTTTAACGATACATGTGCTTTACATGTAGGTTTTATGAAAGTTTTTCCTTGTTTTGCTTCTTTGTGAGCATCCTGTCTTCTGTGATTCCATAATGTTGTAAAAAAAGGCCCTGACGAACCCCTGCGCGAGAATTGTGTGTCCCAGTGCCTCCTAAGTTTAAGTGTATAAATATTATCTAGATGCTGGCCATGGAATTTGCTACAGCCAACACCAACATTTATAAATCCTGGGAATACATTATACGAGGTGTGTTAATTAAGTAATGAGACTGACAACTTAGCGTTTGATACGGCAACACGGGCAGCACGCGACATGCAGGGGCGACAAGTGAACATTGTAATATGCGTTCAGTGCAAGTTTGAACTCGATCAAGTAATTTGGTTGTCCGTTGTCGTTTTTTCCGTGAACCCGGTTTTCGTAGTGCGTTCTACAAATGAAAGACATTAATTTCGAGCAACGGAGTGCTATCAGGTTTTGCTTCAGACTTGGGCAAAGTGCAACAGAAATGTTTGTAAAATTTCAGGAGGCAGTGTTTTGTCAAAAGCCCAAGGTTTTCGGTGATTTAAGGCATTTTCAGAAGGAAGAGAGTCGATGGGAGATTCACCACGCAGCGCAAGAACCGATGGCAATGCCGACAAAATTCGCGATCTTGTGCGTTCAGATCGTCGGTAGACTGTCAGAATGACGGGGAACAGTTGAATTTGTCTCACAGCACCGTTCCTCAAGTTTTGACCAATGAATTGGGAATGAGAAAGATCTGCTCGAAAATGGTTCCAAAAAACCATTCGCAGGAACAAGAGGACATCAGGAGAGAAAGGTGCCTCGACTTTTTGGAATCGATTGAAAAGAATGAAAATTTTTTGGACATTACTGGTGATGAGAGTTGGTGTTTAAGTATGACCCGGAAACAAAACGCCAGAGCATGGAATGGAACACTTCAGGCTCTCCAAAGCCCAGGAAAGCCAGAATGAGCAAATCAAAGATCAACAGCATGCTGATTTGTTTCTTTGATAGCCAGGGAATTGTTCACAAAGAGTTCGTGCCTCAAGGTCAGATAGTTAATCAACATTTGACCGAGAAGTTCTCGAAAGACTTCGAAAACGGATCATGCGTGTGACACCAAACATCAAGAACGATTGAATCCTGCATCATGACAATGCGCCTTGTCACACAGCAATTTCCATATACGGTTTCTTGGCCAGTAAAAATATTTCTGTGGCTCCTCAGCTTCCTTATTCATCTGACTAGAGTCCTTATGACTTTTTCCTCTTCCCTAGATTGAAAATTCATCTGAGGGACATCATTTTGGGACACTCGAAAACATTTAAACGGCTGCAACTGGCCAGCTAAAGGCGATTCCAATATCCGAGTTCCAGCACTGCTATGAGGAATGGAAGAACTGTCTCCAACGCTGTGTGGCTTCCCAAGGGAGTTATTTTGAAGGAGACAACGTTCAATTGTAATTATATTCAAATAAAAATATTTAAAAATATCAGTCTCATTACTTAATTTACACACCTCGTATATCGAAATGATTTCAGTAACTTCATGGCCTTATACAATTATTTCCTTAGTAAACTGATCATAGTAATATAACCATTACCTTCTTGCCAGAGAGTAATGGCACAAGTAATTTTCAGAATTTTTATTTTGATCATAGTAATTTTGACACCACGTACATTTTCTTTATTAGGCATGCATTTTAACAGTTCACTAAGCACAAAGCGCACCTTTTATAAATTCTCTTGAGAGATGCATTACAAAAGTGTACAAAAATACCGTGTACCCATAGACTACACTAATTTGAAACTGGCGCCGTCAATGAATATTTATCCCTTTGGGTACAAGCTTTAATAATCTACTCTCTCCACATAGTTTACTACCTACACGCCTTGAATTAAACATGATCTCCGCTTTTGAACCGCAAATGATTATTAATAATAAGGGCGTTGTTTAAACAGGGTACGTGTCCTAATAACAAGACGTACGTATGTGAAACGGTGAGTCGTAATTCTCTCAAAATGCGAGGAGCGAGAATCGTTGCCTGAATGCTAAGTTATACCACGATTTATTAGCGCCTCGATTGGGGAGTGAATATACAAGACGTTTGTACGTACCCTGAACACAATGCTAAAATAATGAGAATATAATTGTATCCGAACAAACAATGTTCAAACAATTAAAGGTAGTAATGATGGAGAAATGGATACGTAAATGATAGTTCATTTCATGTGTAAAATGCAACCAGGAAACTAAAGAGGTAAAGTTGAAGATACATAAAAGGGAAATTTTAGAATGCATCAAGACAGTCAAAAAGAAATTAACCATTGCATCTATTAAATGCAATTGTAAGAAAATTTGCATAGAATACAAATTTTCCAAGCCCGACCTCACATTTGTGAAGCTGGGGTAAAGATGGAAAACTTATTATTAAGCTAACATTTTGCCGAAAATAACTCCAATATTTGTTTTGCATTATAGAGAGTGTTGCGTACTTGTGGGACAACATAAACAAGGTGGACTGTATTTATATCGTTTAATTACACTTGCTAATACTTGTTGAAACAGTTTAATCTTGATACTTTACTCTATTCTCTCTCCCTACTCGTGCAGTACTCGTTTTAAAACGCATGTCCTTTGGTGCACCCTTACGAATACCATAATAATGAATTTATATCGAATGGCGGTAAATTTGAATTTGCCTACCAGTTCGCGCCTCAACGCAGAGTACCTACCTAATATTAGGAATACATTGCAGTAAAATTATACAACAACTATACATACAACAACGATTGGGGTATGTGCGATCCTTCACCGTAACACAAAAGTGTCGAAGAGCAACGAATGCTGTATCCTAAATGAAATAAAATTAACTTGTACGAGGGATGTCCGGTTACTGAGGTACATTTGTGAATTACAGACAAGCTACTTTATTTATAGAAATCAAACAAAAAACAAAAAAGTGTAAACTGTTAGCTACTTTTTAACATAATCGCCGCCAATTTAAGGCACTTATCCCAGCGAGGCACAAGCTTCTATAAACCCTCTCCGTAAAGGTGCGATCCAAATTTGTAAAATACTGCCGTACTTCCTCTTGAACTTTGTCGTCGTCTTCATACCTTTTACCCGACAAATGAGCTTCCAACGGCTCCAACAAATGAAATTCAGGAGCCATATCTGGATTCTCGTCCCTTTTCATTGTTGATGGTTTTCTTCGCACACCTTCTGGATCATCGTTCAGAGCTGTGCATCCACTTTTGAACTGTTTACACCAAACACTAACTTCTTTTCGACTCATAACGCCTTCTCCGTAAGTCTTCAGTATTTTTTTTATGAATTTCGGTAGGTGTTTCATTATTTGCATGCATAAAAAGAATGACCGTTCGCACTCAAACTTGGAGTATATTTCGATCGGAACTGACATTGTGCGGCTGTCACTGCACACGTTGTACTGAACCTAAGGCAATGACAATAGCCCACCTATGCAGGACATATGCACATCTAAAATGCGTGCTTTCAACCTGATCGGAGCGACGTAGGCGGTGTGTCACGCAAACGTACCTTACTAAGCGGACATCCCTCGTAGAATACCCATGGGGAAATCTTGTTTTGCTTGGATCTAATAGAAATGTAAATATTGCTTTTAATGAGTATACTCGATGTTTACCTGTAATTAATACCATGGCATAGCATGCTAAATGCAGAAGATTCCTATCTGAATTTATTCTGGATACTTATTTGTCCAACGCACACGATACGCCGGTATACCTGTTGACCCTCTATTAAGTCATAACTATATCACAAATATTTGCTTTGAAAACGATCCAAATACTACGCGCTCATAATCCCTAATTGGACCACATACCGTCCTGTTATAAAATAAAATGATACGGTAGCTTGAACTAGTAAGTAGAACGAAAACAAAAAATCCCCTTAATTTTTTAGTTTTAGTTATACCGTCCGGTAGAAAGAGTTATTTAATTCACATTGCTCAGGTTTCTCAAATCAAATTTATTGTCGGTTTTCCATCTTGTTTCCACTCACTCTAGAAGCGATATTTTTCAAGACTCGATACGACGGTATGTGGTAAGTACATTTCTAATTACTACCCTTCCGAGATAATTGAATCTAATTGGCTCGACCGAGTGGTGGAACAAGAGACGAATCCTGCTTCGTGGCTTACCTATTTGTTTTTCTAGAAACAATTATCAAACGTCACGATTTATAAAAAGATTGAAGCAGTTCGTGGACGATACTCCCAACACACACATACAAGGTTTCAAACACGCCTTTTTCAAAGCTTTGATTGCGTTATGTCTCCAGTCATTACAATATTAATTTACCTCCTACTTCTACTGATTTTAACAAATTTACAAATACAATTTATGTCACCCAGAACGTAGAGAATTTTGTTAACCGTTTAAAGACGTCTGCATTTTATGAAATATGATTAACAAAGGGATTTTATAATTACCCATAAATATTCCCTAAACTTCCTGTCGAAGGATCCCTTTTGTTAATGAGTGATTCCATAAATTTTACTCTACGTTTGAAATGTGCTATAGCGTCAAAAGTGAGTCAGTTCCAGTTTTTTATGAGAGGAAGATATTCCACACATAAATTTTTATAACAAAAACTGAAAGGTTTATTCATTAACAATAGAATAAATTTAAAAAAAATTACGTAAAAGTACCTCATACACTGTTTTCACAGACGTTAATAAAAAGCTGCATATATTACCCGCCAAAAGTGAGTCAGCACATACATGTGTTGTTAAAATAAGATTTTATTTTTATTTTTAATATAAACTAATATTTCGTTGGACCCTCTTTGCCTTTCTTACACATTCTAGCCCACGTGCTATAGATTCAATTAGCTTAGTTGTAAATTCTGGAGGGATTTTCCTCCACGCTTCTAAAAGCGCTGCTTTTAGCTTTTACTTTGTCGGTCCAAATAATCCCAAACATTCTCAATTGGATTGATATCTGGGGATTGTGGGGGTACTTTTGGGGTCCTATACAACAGCCATTCCTTCGCTATACGTGATGATGCTTTGGGTCATTGTCTTGTTAGAAGATCCAATGGCTCGGCAACCATAATTTAGCGACACTGGGAGCGACATCCTTCTGCAAAAGTTTCATGTATTGTTGTGCATTCATTGTTGTTTAAATAAAATCAAGTTCTTCAACACCCGATGCTGCAAGACACCCCCACACCATAATGGAGCTACCACCATGCTTAACTGTATGTTGCAGATTTTTTTTCTGTGCTTTTCCCCTCCGAATATCTCAAATTTGCTTTCGTCGGTAAAAAGAACTGTTCCCTTGTTTCTATATTTCTGAGCGTACTCTAGTCGCTTTGTTTCATTTGCTTTTGAAATAATAGGCTTCTTTCTCGGACGTCGGCCATGAAATCCGCATTCATTCAAAACTCAATCAAAAAAAATTGTGCAGGCACTTACGTGTTTCCCGGGATCCGCAGTAATGTCTTTAGCAATTTGCGTTGCACTAGTTCCAGAATTTTTCTTTACTGTGGAAACTGTTTCCCTGATATCTCTTTCGTTTGGTCGTTTTGGCCATCTCAACTGACTTAAAATTTTCGAACTTATCCAAGATTTTTTGAATCAATGTTGGATACCTTCCCACAATTTTCGATATTTCACGAAAAGATTTGCTTTTTCTCAAATCTAAGACGATTCTCCAAGTCTCCAAGAAAATTTCCGTCAGAATTTTTATAAAAACTGTTCCTCCAAATCACTGATTATTCACTGCAAATTCTGTTTTTAAAAGAATAAATATATACTTGAATTGTTCTTTGCGAGCAAAACTAAAAGGAGAAGTAACAAGAAATCTAACCTGTTCATCTCACAAACAGTTTGGAATGAAAGTGTTTACTCCCTTTTGACGCGTAATATATGCAGTTTTCTTGTTCACGTCTGTAAAAATAGTATGAAGTACTTCTACCTAGTTCTTTTTTGTATTTATTTTATTGTTAATGAATAAACCTTTTCGTTTTTCTAATAAAACTCGATGTGCAGAATATTCTCTAATTTCTATTCTCGAGAAATGGAAAAGCGTCTTTGGTGTAGACCCAATTTTGACGCTCATAAGTATATATATGTAAAGAATATCGTGGACGGTGACGTCATGTTCTGCGATTGGTCTTTCATCGTAAACCGAACAGGGATAAACAAGTGAGGAACGCATAGCGGGAGGCCCTTGAAGAGGTTCACGAGCGGCATTCGGTGCAGCAAAGTCGAGAAGTGTATCGGCATACATATGCATCGCTGTTAATATTTCATTATCATTTGAGTTATAAAGTGTGGAGTATTATTTAAAATCGTTTACATATAATATAAAAACTACAATCTATTCATTTGTTTCTAATCACAAAACTAAATTTCTTTCTTCTATCACGAAAAAAGCGATTTTTTCTTCAAGTTATTCCCGTCTATACTTACATAGATTTGCAGTAAGCTCCTATTCTAATTCGAGGAAAAATGAGATCCAAACGTGCATTTTTGAGAAATTTAATGGGGAAATGGAATCTAGAGGATGTCCCGTAATGCGCCAACTGGGACCGGTGAGATTATACAATTCCCCGCGGCATTAATTTCACGACGCCAACTTCAACGGTGTGTCGATGTCACTGCTGTTGGCTGCTAGCTGGATTGTCAGGCGCGCGTGTCGTTAGCCTCTCGAGCGAATGTTTTGTGTCACACGTAATTAGAACGTACCTACGGGGAGGCCTCCGGCCTTCTATCGGCAATAACTTTAGATACGTCAATTTCGACGGCGAACAAGACTGACGTGGGTGATGAAGGAATGGAGGAGACGTTCTGCCTTATTTGTGATAGTTGCTCTCGGAGGAATGCTCCGCAATGAATCTGCGCGACTAGTCTGGGTATTTCATTAAATGCCGCTTAAATTTCAAATGTAGACTTGAGATGTAATGTATCTAGGGATGTAAATATAAAATCTAACTAGAATTTGCGTAGATGAAATTAAACTACTTTCCCATGTTACCAATACATTTTAATCTCTACACACCCTCTCTTTCTATCGGTGATACCACTTGTTACAATTCGTCATCCTCGTAGTTTTAAAAGTATTTTTAGTTAAATTCCACCTTAATTTGTTTATATATAGTTGTAAAAATCGTTCCCTTCAGTACGCTTCTAATGAATATTTATCATGATTTTTATAAACCTATACATTTAATTACAGTTTTCCCTGCATTAATGGAGCCTGTGGAGAAAACAGCGTAAGGAAGAAAAAATTTGCCTTAAAGACAAGTGCATGATTGCAAATGTTTTATATTATTTTAATAAATCTATGAATGTGAGTGCCGCCGTTCAAGAATCAAGTAAAGCTTTAGGTTGCTCAGAGCTTACAATATATAATATAAAAGAGGAGCAACGAACTGGTTCCTTATCAAGTCTAAAAAAACCTAAAAAAAAAGGCATAAAACTAAATGACCGGTTTACAAACATATGATGAGAACACCCAAGCGCACCTATTCGACTTAAAGTGCATAATTTTTTTTATCCAGAATGTGCCACCTACATTAAATGCAATTCTTGCTGTTGCCAATGCTGATGATGATCTCCCTAACTTCATTCGAGCAACTTTACATATGTAATGATATGGGTTTTGAATTTAAAAAAGTAGGACGAAAAACTATACTCATCGAACGTGATGATATTTATTATTTGGTGAAGGCACAAATACTTACGAGAGATCAAGGAATTTAGAGAAGAAGGTACAATTTAGTTCTTGGTGTTTGACATGCCTGTAATTTTACATTATTTCAGGTCGAACTATAATATATACCGATGAATTGTGGGTGAATACACTAAATAAAACTGCATGCACTAAATAAAACTACTATTCAAAATGCTCGACAAGCTGTTTTGCGTGTCACAAATTAAACCGCAGTATGATGAAAGCAGGATTGACGAACTTGCAAAAGAAAAAGGTCATGTAGTTCTTTGATTACCACCTTACCACTGTCAGATCCCATTGCATGGGCACTATATTAAAAACTATATAAAAAAATATCTTAAATGTGGTATTATTATACCACATTTAAGATAAAACATATGGAGGAATTAATTCGAGCACTGTAACAGTTGATAATTGGCAAAACTAACATGTAAAAAATATTCAAAAGAAACTGCGGATAATGAATAATTTACAAGATGACATTGAAGAATCTATTATTCATGTAACAGATTCATCGACTGACGTGTGTGTAATTGCTGTTCCTTTCTTAAATATTATTGTATTATATGGGTATTTATGATTCCAACTATTTTTGTTACAAAAGAGGAAACTATTATTTGTTAAAGAATTATATATTTTTCTTTAAATTTAAGAAATTGTAAAATACGTCAATTCCTAAACAAATATTCGAAATATAAATCACGTTAATGTTGCGTAATAATAAATATAATTATGGGCTTTTTCCCTGATAAAAAATTTATATGATTTCTTTTTTATGTTTTACTGTTTTCCACAAATTACCTTCGAAAAAATGTGCGAAAATGTACGATTATAAGTGCTCCAAGCTTCACATATGCTGCATTGACCAGTAGTTTGAAAACATCTATAAGGAATAGTAACTTAAAAATATAAATATGGAGGTTGGTGTAGACAGACAGAAATAGTCAGTAGTAGTAGTGTAGTTGTAGTTTCAACCACTATTCCATGCGACCCGCTTCCTTGCATTTTTATCATTGTGTTTTATGTTTTCCGTAGCTCATTTCCGTGGAGCTGCAATGAGCCTTGCGGCAAGAAGAGTTTTTGTGTATGACCATTTTGTCCGTTTCATGTTTCAGTACCCACAACTTCTTTCACATTTGGCAGTTATTTCGCATTCAATTTAAGAAGAACAATAAAAGAAATAGAATAATTAATAAATGATACTAAATTTTCAAGTATTAGTGACTGGCTGGAATGGTAGTAACCGGAAGCCAATAAAAATGAAATTAAGTTAACAATGTGTAGATTCTGTTCCAAACACGCCACATTTTATCGCAAGTGTTTCAAACTGTGTGCTCCTTTCGTAAAGTTGTCCCTGTTCCATCATAAGTGTCAGCGATTTTGTAAAAAAAAATCTTGATTCTTAAATGGTGCTTCGGTTTCCCCATGGACACTTGTATTATTACTATAGTGTTTCCATTTTAAGAAATGCTAAATTCGAATATGAAAAATTCAAATTTATTATGTCCTATTTGAAAACGAACATTATTATATCTCTGAAAGAGAATATCGTACACAAGATCCATTCTCCCCAGATCAGATTGTCCTACTGCGTACAAAAGCCATTATTAATGGAATTCTGCTTCTATTATTGTACTGCATCGATTTCCTGTCAACCGTCTGTCCTCGACGGAGACAGATTATAAAGAGGCGTCGTCGTCGTCGGCGTCGTCTCTTATAAACGACGTCTCCTTCTTCACTGCCGGCGTATACGTAATTTTCCGCGCCTCGAGCAGATACCGCACGTGTTTAATTACGTATAAGGATAATACTCCAATAATAATAATAATAACACGCCAAAAATAACTAAAACCCACTGTAAACAACTTAATTAAGTGATAACGACGTTATGAACGTTTTAACATATAATTTACAGGTTAATTATTACAAAGACGACTATCCAATTTATTGAATCGATAAGACATCAAGGTTGACTGGGATTATATAGTGGAGAATATATATGTATGATGCAAAGCTGATCTTATATGTACATATTTAAAGCATCACTTTAATATCCTCTCCTTGTTATTATTATCATTATTATTATCCTTTAGACCACAATTGAGCATAAAATATGTCATTATAGGAGCATGGTTTATTGCTGGAATCACCATACTAGGAAAGGCAATGAACTCGAGTTTCTGCCTACCAGGCGTAAACAGCGTCTCTCCGAATGCTAAACCAGCTTTCATTGCTAATACGTCACCGAACTTATTGCGAACTTATTGCCTCTGGCGCGACTGACAGTCCACGCACTGTCCGAGATATATGAAGTGTACTGCATTACTGGCCCTATTGCATTTGCCTCGGTGGCTTGTGTGTTTGACCGGTGTCCCCTAGATGGGATATGTCGTGGTGCAAGCAAGTGACTGGGACATTTCGCAATAAGTTCAGCGACGCATTAGCGATGAAAGTGGGTTTAGCATTCAGAGAGACGCTGATGACGCCTGGTAGGCAGTGACTCGAGTCCGTCTTTAATGCTTGTTCCCCTTCGTTGCTTTTGCTAGTATGGTGATTTTGTTTCTTCTAAAATACGTCGTTACACAGAGAAAAAAAAGTTCTTGAGTCAAACAAATATGCATTGAGTCAACCAAATTATAATTTTAAATGGCG
>JARFOC010102554.1:0-12357 GCA_031763485.1 Osmoderma eremita | reverse complement strand
GCAGGCACCGTTGGCATGGAACTTCCGTGGGTTGTCCATCACAAACTGAAGGGCAGCAAGTATATAAAGTGATGGTACCGTGAGTATTTTTTCTTGCTGAAAATACGGTCTGCAGCTTTGGTTTACCTTCAGTTGACAGAGGGTTCGAACAGCTTTTTTCTGAAGAACAAAAATTCTTTGTGCTTGCGGCGATGTTCCCCAAAGCAAGATCCCGTAGAGCAGCCTGCTACGGAAATTAGCATAGTATGCCGTTTTAGCTGCATCATGAGTTGCGATAGTTTTCATCCTCCGGATCATATATATAGATGATGCTAGTCTCATGGCTAGTTCGTTGATATGTGCCCTCCACGTCAACTTGCCGTCCAAGGTTAGTCCTAAGTATTTGACGGTGCTCGACGTTGAGCTGTCATTTATAGAATGTAAGATGCTGCGTTTTTTTCTCATTCAATTTTAAGTTATTATTTTCAAACCAATTTTTAGCACCATTCAGCACTCTTTCAGTTTTAGTCTTAAGGTCGTCACCAACCGTAGCAGTCACCACAAAAGAAGTATCGTCAGCATAAAGGGAAGTTTTTCTTGGAGATATATTGCAAGGTAAATCGTTTATAAATATTATAAATAATAAAGGGCCCAAAATTGACCCTTGCGGTACTCCTCTTGCTATGGATATCATGTTTGATCTGACGGTTTTAAATTCAACCATTTGATGTCTGTCAGTGAGATATGAGGCCAGAAAGTTGTGTTGTACCCTATACCATAAAAGTATAACTTATCCAGCAGGATGTCATGCTGTACCATATCAAAGGCTTTGCTTAAGTCACAACACGTCAATCCTACTTGCTCTTGCTTATCGTAGGCCTCCACAATGGTCTCTATTACTTTGTAAATTCCCGTAACTGTCGATCTCTTTTGTCGTTGTCTTTGTGTCTTTTGTTGTTTGTGCTTTTACTAAAACAGTTCGTCTTCGTCCGATCAGGACACCACAACAAGTTGATCTTTGTCCGACCAGAAGGCTTCGAAACCCATTCTTTAAGTTAGACACCCCTAAGTCGTCCATCCAAGACTCACATACTCGCACGTGGTCAAGCAGCTAAGTATTTTAGCTCACTTATCGTTCTAAATTCTTTTTATTTTAACATCATTGGAAAGTTAAGAAATAAGCGGGGCCTGATAATAGACATCCGTCTTTCTTTCCAAAATATTCTTAAAACAAGCATGGTAGTTCCTGTATATAAAAACGCCTGGCCAGAATCAATATATAGACCATATTTCCAAGATTCTCGAATATTGTATGCTCGATCAACTTACTAGCTTTCTCGATAGATATGAGATAATTACTTATACACAGCATCGATTTTGAAAGAAAAAAAGAGATCAACTTCAACTACATTGATAAACTGCTATAATAAACTATTACATTAAATCTGCAGAAGTTTTTAACTGTGTTCAGCACTCAAACTTAATCGAAAAGCTCGACCATTGCATGAAAGAATTGCAAGGACTGTGGGCTGGTATCACTAATACACAGTATCGGGAAATCCACACCCCACAAATTAATTTAATAAAATTCGGTACAAATGTTTCAAGAGCATGTCGGCTCCCATTATCAACCAATTCCCGAATTCGGGATACTGTGTATTAGTAACTGGTTTTCAACTTATTTACAAGGAAGATTGCAACTTGCAACGCTTTCTTTGATGCTACGGTTGGCATGGTTCATTTTATATCACATCATTTATGTGTTCAGAATGGAGCGCCGCTAGGCAATATTCGCGGTCCAGTTTTTGCATGTACAACTTTTAGGGATAACGAGATAACATGCTTTAAAAATAGTACTACCACGATTTTTCAGGAAAAATATCCATAAAAGCATATTTGTATAGATCTTTGAGGGGAAATCTATCACAGCGTACTTTATTCTCTGTATATCATGCCGAGATGTAGAGTAGGTTTCAGTTTGGGATTGTTTTGTAGGGAACATCACCTAGTGCTCACGATGAATTTAACGCACAAAAAGATGTATTGAGAAAATTGATCTCATTAATAGTAAAAGGAAGATGTTCAGCTACATTATGTTTATTTTGTTATTATTTTTATTATTTATATTAGAATCCACGTATTTCTGAATTAATTAATCCGTTGTGATCTGAGGAGTGATCAGATACATTTACCTACTGATATTAAAAATATTTCTAATAGACTTCAAACATTAATGCTATTTTTTGTGTTGATTAATAAAGATTACATACATACAATTGTGATAACATTGATCTACCTCAATTTTATGTTTGGAAATTTTCTTTAACGTAGACACTAAGCCGGCTATAATACAGAGCTAAAGAGAACTGTAACCCACTATTCATATCATTTTGGACCACATCAGTATGAAGACATCGAGATAATAGAAATGATCCGCACTTTTGCATGGAAACCTGTGCACTCGAAGTTGAAGACCAATGCAATAATTTGCACATGGTAGTGGGTCACCAATCAACATTGTTTTGAACAGAACGTCCTTTGACGCTAACAATTTTCTTACGCGTTTCTGAGTTTCTTAATCTGTAAATGTGCATATCTCTGTTATTGTACGACTTTTATTATAAGTTCTTATTAATTTATTCGACATTAAGTTGTATTAACCATCTTCAGTTGAAAATGAAGCTCAACTTTTTGATTACCTTGTATATTATTTTTATTGTTCAAAATCGACGAAGAGCAATTAGAAGTACGTCTTCATATTTAAGTTACATAAAAAATACACACACTTTGGACATAGTAAATAAATGAATAAATGATTATGATTATAAAAAATTGATAATGATTAAAGTACTTAAAGATAAAAAGACAAAATATGATTCAGTAGCAAAACCAGGTAAGCAAAACGTAGGATTATCTTAGGTATTTTATGAAATATAGAAGAATATGTGGAGGAAGGGTAAATATACCTTACATATTATTTTAATCTCGTGTCGGGATGAAACTTTGCTTTCAGCAAATTGCATGTAAAATACAATGAACAATGAGGAAAGGATAAATAACGTCTCCGGAAATAATCATTTCTAACAAAAACTATGATTTATTGTATTCACCGCGCGAACATAGTCTGAAAATATAATCTTATGTGTAATTAATGATCTAATGTATGTACTCAGCTTCCGTCTTCTAATGTGTTTGAAGAAATGTACACGCGGTAATGGACAAGAACTTAAATCAACTTTGTTAGGCTAAATGCAAGAACAATTCGTTTCTTAAGTGGAATTACAAAACTAACGCCATTAGTTCAAGTATCCTCGGCAGTAAATTATGAAAAACAAACATAAAATATATATTGATTATCCTTACTTTATACTACTACACTGATGCTTGTTGTTTTTTGGTTGATGTTTATTTCATATATTAATTAACAATCTAGTACATCAAGGGGTTTTTTTCATACAGTATCGAATATTGCTTCAATACGAATTAAATCTCTAAATAACCTCCTGTAAACTATTTCTGTAAGTGGTTTTATTAAAGCTTTGCGTTCCCGTTTACAGGAAAAGTAATACGTTGTATTAGATTTTAATTACTCGTCCTTACTTCTTATATTTATTCATACGATGATTTGTAAACCGTAAAATGCAATTTCGAAAAACGTGCATATATGGCTAACGCAAATAATTGCCCTATAATTTTTTTCCATGTCCATCATTCAAGGCTTTATCGTGTGTATGTGTGTTCAGATGTATATACACTAACATTACGCTCGTATATTAACTTGTCGACGTAAAATACTGTTATGTATTGCGTTGTTCCCAACTGTTTTATAAATAGATATGGCCGGTTAGACTGTCCATTAACATATACATATGTATATTATGTATGTATACTACCACCTAAGCATACGCGACTGACTCTTGTCTTTCCACCTCCTCATCTCCCTCCTCCTCAGATCGCTTCTTTTTTTTGGCATCTCCGTTTTGTTTTAATCATAACCGCCGTCTCATTAGAACAAAAACCACCGGAACGTCTGACTGTTGTTAAATTTATGACCATGTCTCTGGTAGATTTCGAAGCTAATTCGTATAAAATCTGCTAGTATACTGCTAGTGAATTTGAATAGAATTCTTGCTTCAATTATCGACTGTGAATGCATGGAATTTATTCATTTGTTCGCGAGGGGTACCGTTCCTATTAGCTATTTTAATTAACAGTGAAAAAAATAATACTAAAAATTATTGGTTCTACTGATTAAAAAATTAACGGTGGCATGACATTTCCTATTGGCCTTCCTGGAAGGAATTCATATATCAGAATTAATAGGAAACACAAATTACACGCTTAATTACTATTAAAAGGTAGTAGGCATCACGAGTTTTTTTAAATTAACGCATCATTATGTTCATAAGTTTAAGTAGCCAGATAACATTTGTTGCTAATAAGAGAAAGATTATTGCGTTACTCTGGATACTGTAACTTCAAATATTATTTTTGAGGTTTGCCTACTTAGATTTATAATTTTGTGGAAATTCACCTTGTTTCTTTTTAATGCACTCTCTTTTTCTCTCTCAAAAAATTGCATTGTTTACATTTATAATACTAAGTATAGTATATAATTCGGCATATCTACAACAATCCGATTCCTATTGCTACTATTACAAATAAATGGACCTCACAATCAATTAAAAATGTACAAAAATTTAGCCGTAGTAGTTGGGTACAATTATTGCAAATGATTGGTGAGTGGAATGATGTTTGTTTTGGCGAAAAAAGATGAAATGATTCTTTGAAAAAAAAAGTGCTTTAATGATGTATGTTTGATTTCTATAAATAAAGTAGTCTGTCTGTAATTCACAAATGTACCTTAGTAATCGGACATCCCTTGTATTTATCTGTTGAACACTGTACTATAATTGAGCTTGGCATGCATCATCAGCTTTGTTACTTTCTGTATCTTCTATTGCAGTACTTTATTATACCTTTTTTTCCTAATATCTATCAATTTAATTTGAAATCTACATAATTTTGCAAAATTTAATTTAGGTAACGTGTTGACATTTTCATTGGGTGAGGTCCAGTATTTTTAATTATTGACTTCTATTCTCTTAGTACTTCTTTACACTCTTTGGGTATCTGGGCCCATTCTTTACTTTAATGAGCAGATACTAAAACTTATATAAAAAGTGTGTATTATGTAATATCAAAATTGTACTTAATTCTTTGTTATTTTAATTTGAAGCTTCATAATTGATAAAATGCACCAACAACAAGTACCTTCATATAAACCATAAGTAACATCAATCTTATCGTAAATCGAATATAATTGTAAATACAGTTAGTAAAGTAAATAGCGTCTATGTATTGCTACTGCCACTGTACTGGCAACTGGACGATTAAAGGAAGCGTCATGTACGCTCATTAAACTACAAGCTAAGTTATATGATTTAGTACAAATAGAATCCTTTTCAGTCTTATTTTGATTGTTCTTTTGCATGTTCCCTCATATTGTTTTAGTTTCTCTTTATACGTGTTTATGTTATTTTAATTAGTAATATTTTTGACTTATTGCAATGCAAATTAATTGCTTTTTTCAATTTTGCTGTTTTGTTCATTCAGCTATCAACCTGCTCTGGTATATCAATAATTTAACGTCAGTATTTGTTCTCTGCGTAAGGCCTTCTCTTTAATTAATGCCTGTTTTAATTCGATAACGTATGAATACGACCAATGAAAAAATTATACAACACTTCGCTACACTGGAGATATTATTTTAAGACATATCTAGCCCGATATCTTATCTAGTGCGTTCTGTTCGACCACACCCTTTTGCTCGTGCCCAACGAAGAAATATTATTAATGTACCACTTGGACTTTTGAATTAATTCTTCATTCTTTTACCCCTCAATTCTACGTAATCAAGATGTATTTGCCTGCTAAGAACTAATTACCGCAGTCCGACAGGGTAGAGTCAATTACTTCAATATAAATGTCTTAATAACAGGTCCAGCGATGGCCATCTCCTTCTATTCGGGACCTAGATCGGGCGGTGATGTGCGGTAATTTGCCTGGTTATAACTTCATTAATACATCGCCGACTATATGCATACATACAAATATGCAGTAAAATAAGGAAGGACTCATGTGAGGGACGCGAACGGGAATACAACCTACTATAACCTCGAGAAGCTAATGAATTAAGGAGATCTCTTTGATCTTTTCGATTTATTATCCGCCGACTCAAAAGAAGCATAAAAAAGAGTTCAACGAGGAGGTAACGAGATAAATACTGTAATTTTGTCGAGATGTACCGATGTAGAAAAATAGTTTTATTTGTTACGCATAGACAGCAGCGCGGCGACTTTAATTCCTACTTTGGCGGTGCAATTTATATCAATTAAAGTAGAAGATCGAGGCGGTGATGAAATAAAATCATGGAAGTGGACTCCCTCGTGCCATTACTCTAAATACTAAATAAATTGATTTCGAGCGTCATATCAAAGAATTTTAGAGACAGCTGATTAAATAGTGCGTAAGAATAAAGGAAATCAATCTTGGCTGCTAGATGCGGTTAATACCGACGGCATGCTGGGAATGCCAACTGACTTGATGTGCGCACGACTATTGATCGACATCTTCTTCACTACATTCTACCCAAGTAGAGAGGAATGGAGATGTAAGGAAACCAAACTGATGCAAACAGAAACATAATGGTTTACGGATGGATCGAAAACACCCCGAGGCGTTGGCGCAGGAATATTTTGCACAAAATCGGGAGTTGAAAAACGTTACAACCTCTGGCAGCATGCAACGATTTTTCAGGTTGAAATCTATGGCATTGAGATGTGTGCAAGAGAGATTTTGAACAAAAGCCTCAAACAAAAATCAATAAAAATTTTCAGTGACAGTCAGGCTGTATTAAAAGCTTTGGAGGCGCACAAATGCCACTTTAAACTGATCTGGAGCTGCAAAACCATTTATTCAAGGGAATGAGACAGCCGACACCCTTGCAAAAAAGGGTGTCGCGGGATGCTTCCAGGGTCCAGAACCGGCAATTGGCATACGAAGCTCGATAGTCAAACAACAAATTAGTTTCTGGTTAAAACAGAAAGTATTCCAATTTTGGAGCAATTCTTCTGGTTTGGTGCATGTAAAGAGTGGTGAGATGCACTCTTTCGCAATTATGTCAGGACTAGGGAATTACTAAAACTTGACCGTAAAAGGGTCAAAATAATTACTTCTGTGTTTACAGGGCATTGCAGACTCAGAAAGCACCTACACAGAATCGGGTTATCGGTAGAAACCGAATGCCGACTGTGTATGGAGGACGAAGAAACAGTAGAGCACGTTATGTGCCACTGTCCTGCGGCCACCCGAATCAAGTACTCCATCTTTGGGAAGGTAATTACTTTCCTAGCTGACCAGAAGAATTCCTCATTGAATAAGATTCTGAGCTACCTCAAGTGCCTGGACTTGTTTGATGAACTCTAGGATGGCATCCGCTCTACAATAAGACCTAGCGGTCGTAGAAGGAACGAATAATCGAACGAGGTGGATGACATCGCCACATCAAGTAATCAAGTAAGTATGTAAAGAAATGAATGTTAAAATTATAAATAAAGTTCTTAACGTAATTCAAATAATTTTACGTAGTAGTAGGGGGATGATTAAATAAACTCTTAGTTTAATCTATAGGATAGATAGGAATTTGGGCCGGATGTATTGGCTTTCCTTCCAGTGTATACACAAGAAAAAGATTATCGATTTTAATGGATATCATATACAGTGTTTCCAAAAGGTAATGCAAGAAGTGGAACAATGTCAAAACTATTTCACATTTAATGTTGATATTTGGTAGGGTTAAAGCGTGTACCTATGTAAAAGTCTATCGCATCACGAATCAAATAAATGAAAGCACTGGAGGGATAAAATACTTTACAGCAGTATTCGTGGGTATTGATAGGCCTTTGATAAGATCTGGCATAAGAGTTCATAATGCCAGACCTTATCAAAGGCCTATCAATACCCACGAATACTGCTGTGACGAATTTTATACCTTCAGTGCTTTCATTAGAAAAATATGCCGAAATAACTTGTTTACGGTCTTGAAGTTATGCCTCGAGAATGGATGCTTTTGATTAAAAGTGATGGTCTAGTGAAAGTCCATGTGCTTCAGGGTAATATGATTTTGCGATTACTCTATCTGATTTACACTTCCGACCTACTCACTACAGCAAATAGTATGGTCGCTAGTTTTTGGGGACGATATCACCGTATTAGTATTACATGACAACCAAGCACAAATAATCTAAACAAACAATCATGGTTATGGAAGGTGCATATGAAAGCGAGCGAGGTAAGGTCTGTTCAGATGACATTTACAATGAAAAAACACACGTGTCCTTTTCCAAAACCAAATAATCTAAAAAGTTCCTCAACCTGAAGATGCTTAGATATCCATTTAGAGCGTAAACTAATTTGGCCTAAAACATATATTCATAACAAAGAAAGAACTAGGGCTTAAACTGGTCAGGTTGTACGGATCGTTGAAAAAAATCTCATGTGACACTACAAAATAAACTTCTGGTTTATAAAACAATTTTACAACGTATTTGAACATATGGTGTCCCTGTTATGGAGTTGAGCATCTGATCCAAGCATCGCGATTTCAAAAAGGTTTCAGTCAAAGATGCTTCGGAATATCGCTGATGCGCTGTCGCTTGTACCAAATGAAGTGATCCGGCGTAATTTGCAATGAACTCAGTTAAAGGAATGCGAAGCTTTGGTGTTAGAAGTCTATAGACTCGATATTGGCAGGTATATGTGGAAATTTTTTGTGGTACTAGCCGCCTTGGTATTTCGGTTCAAACGAAATAAAAATGCTGTTTGACTTTTCAGTCATATATTCGGTAATATATAATATTTTTTTCATAATATTCATTATAAACAATTCTTCGAAGCACGCGCTACTGGACGAACGCTCGCAGTGCCAACAGTATTCTTAGCACATTTAGTCAAGAAAAATGGATGAAGCGTTATTTAAAATTTCGAACAATATTCCTTTCTGTATGATTACTAGATGTTGTTGATCCTGGAATTCTATAAAAAATGTAAATGAAACCAAAACACCAAACGTGAGTTTGTTGTATATAACTGGTCGTTTCATCTTGAATTCTTAATTTTTTTAATCAAAAGTGTGTTACTTTATTTGACACCCATTGCACAAAGCTGACGCAACTCACATCGGAAGGTGTTTTTTATGAACAGTTTGAATCGTACCAAATGTTAATGGGGTTTGCGCCTTTCAATTTGGTGCAAAATGCTTTGCTTTATGGTGGCGTTTTACTTCTGATTTTTTTAATGCTATATCTAAGGAAAGCGACTTCTGAACCTAATTAACCTTATTTGGAATCAAACTCTTTTTTCATCAACAGTAATACTATTATTGTATATAACACCAATAAGAGATTATTACGATTAGAATTTAATATAGAGAATAGATTGTGCAATTGCTTTATTTATTTCTTAAAAGCAAAACAAATTTAAATTTCCATTGTTGAAAAAGAATTGAATCATTTGCATCAATTGCATTGTGTTTCTAAGCGATTGAGTAGGATGCCAATTCATTGTCATTCAATTTTGAGAGGCATTTTCTAATGTCTCTTTTAATCGATCCATTGCTCTTTCGTGAAACACTTTCGTGGATTATTGGATGTCATGCTTTGTATATACCGTGCTTTTTTTTGTAACTTTACACATAGGTATTTCCTGCTATATAAGGTTAAGCAACATAGTAGGCAACCAGTTATACGTTAACGCGTCGTCAGTAGAGATCTATGGCTAGTGCAATTACGCCACTATTCTTAATTAATTATCTCTGGCTAGCACGTTTTAAGGGATTTACTATAATTTATTTTTTCTAATGAAAAATTTACAGTATACCATGAAAATTTGAAATCTGACGAAACTGTTAAAATTTATTACGAAAGTATAGTGGAATTTGGTACTGAAATATTATCTATGTTGGCAAAACAGAGCTATGAAGAAATGTTTTCAAACAAGAAAGTGCAAAATTTCAACTTGGAATGAAGAAATTATTTTATTCTAACGATTAAATAAGACAAACAAAACAAAGGTGAAGTGTAATTTCACAGCAAGTTTTCTAAGGGTGCTCCTTGTCTTTCCAGGCAATTCTGGGTTTATTCCATCACGTGCAGTACATGTACAGTAAATTAAGTATTTGCATGTCATTGTAAACTTTACTTCAAAGAAAGCAATCGTTTGGATACAAATCAGTTGATCTTTTAAGGGTACTTGTGCATGAGGATTTGTACGGGATCAATAACTAATGGATTAATGCAAAGGAAATTTAGTATTTTTCAATGGATAAATGTAGGATACAACCCGGAAGTTATGAGTGTTGACCTCATCATTTATTATCTACTATGAAACTGTTAAAATATTACGATATAGTAGAATTTGGTTATGTTTTTAATAAAGCTCAAAATTTAACCTTTGAATGACGAAATTATTTTATTCTAATTGTTAATTAAGACAAACAAAGGTAAATGTAGCTTCGTCAGTAAAAAGTGTTTTATTCAAAATTTCTACGTTTTCTTTTAACCATTTAAACATTGTTTCGCAAGAATCAGATCGGTTTATTTTATCTTCATCGAAAAGCTCTTGATGGTTTTTATTTTGTATGGCTTATAATTGAATCTTTCACGGTGTTCTACATAAATTAGCATATTCAGATTGATGAGTTCTGTTGAAACGTGAATGGTTTTATTTATTTTTCTGTGACGATACAACCATTTGCTTTGAATTTGTTAAAAATATTGCGCATAGTTTTCGCACATGTTATAGGACTTCTGGATAGTTGACTGAAAACATGTCCCTAACCCGTCTTAAATTATTATTCTTCTGGTACCACGTTATCATCTTTGTATTATTTGTTCATAATTTAATTAAATTTTCTTCTTTTCAATAAAATGTATTTAATTTGTGATTAATGTATGACTACATATAAAAAATAATAAATTATTAAAATAATAAAGAAATATTTGACACAAGGAATTGATTTTTTTTTCACACTGACGACGCGTTAACATATAGCTGGTTGCCTACTATGTCGCTTAACGTTACCCGTTGGAAATACCTATGTGTAACGTTAGAAAGGAAGCGCTGTATGTATAATTTAAGTAATTCCCAGAAATTGGCATTAGTAACTTCGATTACATTAGGTACTCTCGGATGTATAAGTAATTGTTTATCTCTTATATCTACGAATGCAAGTACGTACGTTTATATGCCTTCATCGATACATACATATATACATACGCATACAAATTACGGTAATAAGCGTGCGTAATTGTCGCCATGCACTTTTCCACAGGCGTAACACGACTTATTCATGCATTTACATAACCCGCCATAATTGATTGCTGTGCGTAGGAAAGAAGGACAAGATTATTTCATCGTTGAGACGCCCATGTAGCAATAGAAAAAAAGAAATTGGTAAAAGTGAAGCAAAATCCTATATTAGATAAGATCCAGGTTTGTTTGCTTAGGTAAAAGTTCGCTCATGAATATAGTATGGAACCAGTTAGAAGTATCTCATTGATAAATTGACATTCAGGATAAAAGTAACACTATGAACAAAGAGAAATAATATTTAAAATCAAAAGCATTACACTTGTAAATAGAAAGGTAGTTTCCTCATTTTGTCCCATAAAAAATACATAAAGGCTGTCAGATGGAACTCAAACCACCTCTTTTGAGTGCGTGACCTCTTTTGAGTACGCAACCAATTATGGTATGGTGGACTAATGTGCAGCAGAAAACTGCTATAACAGAACTCAGATAAAGAACTTGGGTTTAATTGAATTTACCATTTGTAAAATATTCCGTTGATTGTCATGCAAATTCCTGTTAACATAAACATTACGCGGCTTGGTAAACGATCTATTCTCGACCAGTTTTTATCAAGATCTAGAAAAATGATGCGATGTTGCTGCTGTCGTTCTGGATACAATAAAATTGTAAAAGTCTTGTACTCGACATTGTTGTATTTCGTTTCGATGACGTATAACATTTTTCTATTACTAATAAACGATAATTGAATTCTTTGACAGTTTTGAATTTCACGGCTGCCTCATTTAATCTTAGAATGTATTCTTTGCCAATTAAATCATAATATCATCAACTTTTGTCAACATGGTGTCAAAATCCAATATGGCATCGATAAGAAGTAAGAAAGCTGATGGTGGCGAGAAAGAATCAAAACATCATATAAAAATGTCGAATATATATATAATCAACAACCTTAATTACCCTAAGGGTGTAAAGGTAGACCAACACTTTTATTTCTTGTTGTGGATA
>JARFOC010102534.1:0-12359 GCA_031763485.1 Osmoderma eremita | reverse complement strand
CTTCTTAAGGACGCGATCAACATCTACAGAGAAGTAACCATTGTGTTTTGCAATGTTTTTAATGTTTTAATTCTTTTCCGAATCTGTTTTGACTTAACGGGAATTTAGTTAATCTGTTTACCGTGTAAAAATGCCATTATCGGCGCATGGTCCACCGCTGGGACCACCACACTAGCAAAAGCAATGAAAGGGGTACAAGCATTAAAGACGGACTCGAGCCTCCGCCCACCAGGTGTCACCGCGCAGCCATGACACTTTCGTTTTGTGCTATCGAGACAACGACCTTTTTTTAACGTTTGTCAAGCAACCTCTTAAACATGTTTTCGGCTTGAGACGCTCCCATATATAGGCAACCAATTGTGATATAGGACTTAAATTGGAGGGAGGGATTCCTATCGTGCTTATAAGAGTTGCCCCCTCCTCCCCTCCCCCTGATATAAGCCCCTCAAGCGAGAAAGCAAATAATGTTGTGTTGATGTGTGTAATTTTATAATACGAACCGTGTTAGAAATTTTAAATAAGAAAAATAACAAAAAACATACAAATAGTAAAAAGATCCTAAAAAATTAAAACTAGATTAGCTACCTAATTATAAAAAAATATTATCGTCATCATTAATACTTAATTATATTAAAATACAGAGTGCATTTTGCTTTATTCCACTTGTAACGTTGTAAAGTTTCCATTTTCTTATTCGCCAAAGCACACTAGCTAACGTAGTTTTATTTTAATACATAATATACATGTAATCTAAAATACCTACTCAAAAATAAAAATAATAACAAACAACTTGTTTTTAGAAAAATTCTTTTATGGGGGCTTTTTTGGAGAAAATTTACTGTTTTGGGGGATTTTAAGCTTCCTATTGGGGGAAAGCAAATATCCGTGTCTGGCAACACTCCAGGTACCCTAATCCAGTGCTGTAATGCAACCCGTGCCGGAGGATGGATAGCATCGGGGGTAAAAGGCTTTGTATAGCCACAGTTGGCAGTTAAGCATATTATATAAGTTGGTAGTATTGTAGTAAACGCAGTACTGATAATAATAACTGCTTTCTAGGCTCGCGCTCCGAGTACTCCACAGCACCCTAGAAGTCCTTTGTGTTCCAGATTCAAATTGCTTCGTACTCTCGATTTCGATACACCTTTCCTCCTCAAGCACCAAGGAATTCATCAGAACTTTACACTTCTGAGGCGGAGAGCGCGTGCTGTGTTCCAAGCTGAAAGCAGAACAGCTGGAAGCAAAGGACTCCAGAACAAAATGTTCTAGAGTACTTTGCTCTCTCCTGGAAAGTAGTTACTATCTGGTTTTCGTGCGTCCACATCTGATCCAAATTAAATTGACAAGAGTTGCTAACGGGGTCTTCATAATCTCGGGCGATTTCTTGGAGTACTTACCCTTACACCTGCGCTTAGAGCTCCGCAGGTGTGTACCATCCTTTCCCCACCTACTCGTGCGAACCATATAGACACAGAAAAACAAAATAAAACACACAAGCGAGTGTTTAAGAATCAAGATAAAATCGCTGAGAAATCCTTGATTGAACAGAGACAATGGCGGGGAGGGGGGGGGAGCAAGCAATTATCTTCATATCTTCAAGCCCTGGCCACAGGCGATGCAACCACAAAATTACATTCGGGGCTGAGTGATACCTCATTTAAAAGCTATGTAGAGAAGGTAGAACTGATAGTTTGGCAATGGGTGATAATCCGAGAGTTTGTTTAGTCATCAGGAACAACATTACTATCTTTATACTTTCAGATTTCCGCATTCGAGTAGGAAGAGTGATCGTTTGTTCAACCTACTTTCCGGGAGATACACAAGAGCTGCTTTCCATGCTCGCGCTCTTAGTACCCGAGTGCACCCTATAACACTCGTTTCTATTCCAAGTTCAAAATGTTTGTTACATATATTTACCTACCCCTTTCCCCTCAAGCACCAAGAAATTTATCAGAGCTTCACACTCTTACGGGGCGGGGCGGAGCGTGCGCGTTCCAAGGTGTTAGGAAGCGGGGTACGACAGAACAAAGTGTTCCAGAGAACGAGGTGTAAGTTAAGTAAAGTAATGAGACTGACAACGCAGCGTTTGATATGGCAACACGGGAAGCACGGGACATGGAGGCGCGACAAGAGGACATTGTAATACGCGTTCAGTGTAAGTTTGAACTCGATTAAGTCATTTGGTTGTCTGTTTTTGTAGTGCGTTCTACAAATGAAAGACATTAATTTCGAGCAACGGTGTGCTATCAGGTTTTGCGTTAGATTTGGGCAAAGCGCAACAGAAACTTTTGCAAAACTTCAGCAGGCCTACGAAGGCAGTGTTTTGTCAAAAGCGCAGGTTTCTCGGTGGTTTAAGGCATATTCAGAAGGAAGAGAATCGATGGGAGATGAGCCACGCTGTGGAAGGCCTTCAACTGCAAGAACTGATGGCAATGTCGACAAAATCCGCTATATTATGCATTCAGACCGTCAGTTGACGGTCAGAATGATCGGAGAACAGTTGAATTTGTCTCACACCACCGTTAATCAAGTTTTGACCAATGAATTGGGAATGAGAAAGATCTGCTCGAAAATGGTCCCATAAAACCTTTCGCAGGAACAAAAGGACATCAGGAGAGAAAGGTGCCTTGCCTTTTTATAATCGGAAAATAATGAAAATTTTTTGGAACGTGTCATTACTGGTGATAAGAGTTGGGTGTTCGAGTATGACTCGGAAATATGAGCAAATCAAAGATTAAGAGCATACTGATTTGTTTCTTTGATAGCTAGGGGATCGTTCAAAAAGAGTTGTTGCCTCAAGGCCAGACAGTTAATCAACATTTTTACCGAGAGATTCTCGAACATCAAGAACGATTGGATCCTGCATCATGGCAATGCGCCTTGTCACACAGCAATTTCCATAAACGGTTTTTTGGCCAATAAAAATATTTCTGTGGCTCCTCAGCTTCCTTATTCACCTGATTTGAGTCCATGTGACTTTTTCCTTTTCCCAAGATTGAAAATTCTGAAGGGACATCATTTTGGGACACTCGAAAACATTGAAACGGCTATAACCGACTAGCTATAGGCGATTTCATTATCCGAGTTCCGGCACTAGTGCTGGAAACGGTAAAGATAAGACACTTGCCGGTTCGATTTTGGTCAAGTTCGCGCATGACGTCATGTGATTAGTCGCTGCTGGCGGCAAACGTGGTAATTTGTACATAAATCAAACAGAATTTTGCTCTAGGAGATCAAAGTAATTACAAGATACATGTAGAAAATTTTAGTTATATATTTTTGATAATGCAATAAATAAAAAAAACAATAGAACTTGTATTTTCATATATTTATTAACGTATTATTTTAATGAATTCTTCTGTATGTACATTATAACATACAGAAGAATTTTAATTACTATTATTTTAAATGGATATTTTCGGACTCAAAACATTTAACATAGAAAAATTAAGATTAAGTAATACCAAAAATTCCAAGAAAAAATACGATTTCTGTGGAATCTCCCAGAATATTTCTGATAGATTTCTTAATTTAATTTATTAAAGTACACGTACATGGGCAATTACCGTATATGAAATATTGCTAGAATTTAGTAACACATTTTAATTTTGCAAAATAAAAAGTCTTAAAAAACACAAAACCTCAATGACCTTACAATTTGCCAATTCTTTATTTAAGTGTCTTATCCCGAAAAACAATCTACTTTGAAAAAATAATTCTTTAGATTTTTGACTGCATGTAACTTGATTAATAAATTTTTTAAGTAATCTTTTGAAATTAGGATGCCATCTGAATTAATATTATTAAAAATAATTTCCAAATGTTGTATCTGAACCATAAATTCTGGTGTTGGTTTACCAACTTCATTCAGGTGGTCAATCCAAGAAAAAGACGCCTCACTAGAATTTGCAAGGAAACATGTTGGTTCAGGTACTTTATTACAAATGAAACTAGCAAGATTTTCTAAGCCATCATATGCAATGTCTTCTAATTCTTTAAAATCAGAACCCCCTCTTGTTCAGATTCCGCTTCAATAAGACGCGAAAAACACTTTCCACTTGAATTTACTTCACTAGAAGACAAATCTGGGGTATTACCTTCGTCAACATTACCACATGGTGAAAGAGATCCTTCATTCCTGCCTAATATACAACCGCAGACGATATCTAACCTCCAGGGGATCTGGATGGTCAT
Source organism: Osmoderma eremita (assembly GCA_031763485.1). Lineage (NCBI taxonomy): Eukaryota > Metazoa > Arthropoda > Insecta > Coleoptera > Scarabaeidae > Osmoderma > Osmoderma eremita. The sequence continues at coordinate 8,165 of JARFOC010102534.1, read as the reverse complement.
GAAGGCCTCCTCTGGCTCGGATAGCACCAAAAAAGAAATTCAAGAACGTCCTGGTTGAGCCTGTAAGTCAAAATAAATTTTGTACCAGAGAAGGAGGGCGGACATCCGTTGGAAAACGGAAAAACATCACTTCACCTTTTTCAAAATGTTTCGATTGGTCGTCTACGTTGCACCCGAACACTACATAACGCATCTTGAATCCTTGATAAACTTCAACAACAACAATAAAACACTCCTAACTTATAAATATACGTCCACAAACACACACAATTTCTGTTCAGCTGCGTGCTCTCTTGCCTTTGTTTACTGACCACATTACGTCAGCAACACGATCATGGCGGCACACCTGTGCAATATCATATCTTTACAGTTATTGTATCATGGCTATGAGGAATGGAAGAACCGTCTCCAACGCTGTGTGGCTTCCCAAGGGAGTTATTTTGAGGGAGACAACGTTCAATTGTAATTATATTCAAATAAAAATATCAGCCTCATTACTTAATTTACACACCTCGTATTTTGCTCTCGCCTGTAAAGCGGCTAAGAGAAACAGCGTTGTTTTAGCACAACCGCTGGGGGGGTCCTACTCTAACTGTATGCTGCGACGCTAATTCTCACCATAATGATTGGTGAGCACCGGTATTAATTAATCTTAAATAATAAATAACTAATCTTCCGTAAATATTTAGGTGTTTTTTCAAGGATTTAAGAGCGTTAAAACAAACTATAGGAATCACAGTCAGTTAATAATTTATTATAATAATTATTAAGAAAGAATCACATGATCATACTTTGTTGTAAGGCTAAATGTTTAATCACAAAATATTCTTGACTTGGAAAAAGCACAGTAAAAAATTATAATAATAACTCCTAAGAAAAACAATGGAATGTCAATAGTTAGGCTTGTTTTATAAAAATAAACTATTTAAATGAAGTAATTAATTTTCTTCTAAGCTTATATGAATTTCTGAAGTATCTATTTAGCTATATTAATAGGAAACAAATATTATATTACCATTAAATTATTAGTAGCGTGAATGGTGCATTACAAATCTGTCGAATAAAACATTAACCTTAGTAATAAGGGTATACATTTACATACATCACTCAAATTACATAGTGACAATAAATAATTTCACTAATTAATAATTATTGTTCATAAAATTCGAACAGTATCTTTAGGAACTTAGCAGATAATGATAGGAGCGTTCAAATGTTATTGCTATTCTTTGTATTAATTAAAACTATTACGCATGCGGAAGACGTGGATATTGTATCCTATTCTTCATGTGAATGAAGCTTCGTATCGTTTGCATTTCTTACCATTCCTGTAAAAAATAGTTGCGTTATTTAGAAATCTACCTATGGCTTGATTGTAATATGTAATTTGTTAGAAATATAATATTGTTTGTACTACTATATACATACTACTTATGCATACTCTAAACTTTGAGAACGGTTTATAAATGCATGCTATGAAGCGCTCATGTATTTATTAGTAGTACGTTTTATATTTTCTAAAAATGTATGTAGGTGTAGAATGTATGATATTCGTTCTGAATTATTGTAAATTACTTAGTACAACGCTAGGTTCATGTTAAAGAGATGCAGTAGGTCAGATCGCGATTGCATTAAACAGATTAACCGTAAAAATGCCATTATCGGCGCATGGTTTAGAGCGATTTTATTCTTTATTAAGGGCGAGAAAATCTATAAGCAAAGAGGCGGTGAAGGTGTTTTGCTAGTTGATTACAAATACAGTGACGGATTCTTATTTTTTTCTAGTTGCATTCCTTTTATAAAACTCGCAGTGGTGTGTGGCATCCTATGGTTTGAGAAAACTGAAGGTTAACATATAATAAGGAAAGTAGTAAAATGGTTAATATATAGATTTATTTTTTTTATCTTCTGTGTATTTTGCAATCTATCTAGATCTAGATATTCAGCAAAGGGCAAGTTCCTTAATTCAACATGTTTGCACTCTGATGGAATTAATTGCAACCAAAAAGTTCCTAAATTAAACATGTTTTGTGATATGACGTAATAATAATCCACCCAACAAGTTCCTAAACTCATCTTGAACGTCATCAAAATTTTCTGATGTTCCATCCATTCCATCTGCTTCGATAGTGGATGGATCTAATTAATAGTTATAGAGGTTATGTACACATTGATTTAAATAATGGAGCAACAACATTAGAAGATGAACTAAAATTAAAAATTAATGTTTTTTTTTCACAATTGCATTAATAGCTGGAGACAACAAACAATTTTCCATGTTCAGGCGATATTTCAATGTTCGCCTTTGGCATATAGGTTAGGTTAAACATAATCATTCGTTGATGACGAAACAGATGCCATCAATTGTTGAATAAAGAAACTTGCCCAAATTATGTGGCTGTTGATGGATGACATGAGAGGGATTTTGTCCATTGACTCGTCCCTGTATATCTTAGCTTAAATAAATAAATAAATAAGCTAGGTTTATGAGAACAGCACATTATTGATTAATCCATTCGCACTAGATTAGAGTGGGTTTGATTTAATTTGCATTTACCTAAATCTATGTGTTAGATCTAAGGTTTGAATCGTTTGTGTCTGCGCACTTCATGAGTATTGTCTAATAAGTTCACTGCAAGTTCGTTCGGATGAATGTCTAGCCTGTCTCGGTATTTCCTGCTACTTCTTGTGATTTCTTTCTTCACTATAAGAATCTTTAGGTCACGATGGATCGTCTGGTTTGAAATATACCATGGTGCATTCACAATCATTCGTAGGACCTTAGACTGGAATCTTTGAAGAATCTCAATGTTGGAATTACTAGCCGTACCCCATAGCTCGATTCAATAAGTCCGCGTTGGTTTCAATACAGCTTTGTACAGAAAAAGTTTGTTTTCCACAGACAGCTGGGATGAACGACCAATCAACCAGTGCATTTTCCTGAGTTTTAAACTAAGTTGCTTCCTTTTAGTCTTCTTCTGTTTGGGTAAGCTTTATATTGTTTAAAGTGACTGGTCGGTACGTCTGTCTACACATAGTGAAGGTTACGTGATTGGTTTTTTACTTCATTGACTTTGATACGCCTTCTTTTTAATCATTGTTGGAGTTTATGCAGGTGTGTTTGTAGGTGGTGCGAAGCTATGGCCGGATTGGTATGGGACGCTAATATAGCCGTATCATCGGCAAAAGTTGCCATCATCGTGAGCCTTGTTTGTGGTATGTCGGCTGTGTAAATCAGGTATAATCATAGCCATAGCACGCTCCCTTGAGGAACTCCGGAATTGATCGGGAGTAGAGGTGAGTATTCTTGTTGATGCTTTATAAGGAAGTGTCTATTCGAAAGATATGAATTTAGTACTTCGTAGTAGCCTTGTGGTAGTTTTCCTTTGATTTTATAAAGCAAGCCAACGTGCCACACCTTATCAAATGCATGTGATACATCTACGCACGCCGCCGAGCAATACCTTTTTGCTTCTAGGTCTCTGTTGATTTTATGTACTATTCTGTGTACCTGTTCGGTTGTAGAATGCTGCTGCCTAAACCCGAACTGGTAGTCGGGAATTATGTTTCTATTTAACAGTATGGGTCTCACCTCTTCAGGAATAATTTTTCGAAAACTTTCGAAAGGACGGGCAGAACGCTGATTGGTCGATAGGGTTTTACTTCCTCTGGAGGTTTTCCCGGTTTTAGGTATAACAATAACTTGGACAACTTTCCATTGGGTCGGAAAGCATCCTACTCTTTTATTATGGCATTGAATAATATAGCAATAAATTTCATACTTTTTTTTGTTAGTTCTTTCACACTCTCCCTGTGATGAGGTCGTAACCAGCAGCTTTTTTGAGATTTAGGCCAGTGAGAATAGTTGAATTTACCTCGCCAAGTTTAGTCTTGGTAATTGGTAGGCTCATTTGATATGGTACCTCTAATAATTGGTAAATATCGTCTACTTCTTCTGCGGGAATCTCGATTTGAGCCGGTGTGAACACATCCACAACATGGTTGACAAATGCAGTTACTTTATCCTGATTACTGCTTGCCCATTCTCCATCAGGTTTGCGAATGGGTCGATTTACTTGTGGTTGTTTCAATTTTCTGGTCGCTTTCCAGAGCGAGTAATCAGTTGCTGTTGTGGGGTTGAGGTTTACCAGGTACTGTTGGATTTCCTGTTTTTAAAAAAATATTATTAAGGATACCTTTAAGTTCTCTGCCTGCTGCATTTAGTCGTTGTTTGTCTACTAGGACTCTAGTGTTTTGCCAGCGCTTTCTTAGTAATTTTTTCTCTGCAACTTTTATTTTAATTATTTGCGAGCAGCTATTTATTTTGAATATACCTTTTTCAGCATTTAATGGAATATCGAGCGATATCTCATTGTCTAAGTGGGTTCTGAAGATTTCCCAGTTCGTGCTCTTGTTGCTGAGGGAGGGAGGTCTTGGCTTGAGTAAAACTTGCGTTTTACTCAAGTACAACTATGACAAGTGAGTGGTCTGAGGGGAGATCTAAACAAGATTCTTGGTTACGCAGAAGTCAACCAGATTTTGTTCTTATCTGTTGGCCAGTAGGTGGGTTCCCCAGTAGATATGTATTTAAGATTGTTGGCCTCAACAGTCTTTGGGAGCTCTCTGCCTCCGGGTTTGATAAGTCTGGAGTCTTTGAGATTGCTTGGCGTTGTAGTGGCCACTTGCGATAAAACGGAAGCCAAGGGTGTGTAGAACCCCTCAAACTGCTCTTATCTTATGGAATGTTTTGATGAATAATACACGGCTGTTAGTTTTAATGGACCACGCCAATCCTCAATGATAACACTAGTGGCATGCAGATGCCTTTTTTCGTATTTAGCTGCTTCATAATGTTTGATAGAGTTCTTTATTATAACAGATGCTGCTCCATGTGCTGTTCTATCAGGGTGCTTTGTATCATATATTGTACAGTGCGGTATCTTCATGTAATTGTTATTCGTGAACTGGGTTTCTGATATCAACATCACATCCACCTTTTAATGTGTTAAAAATGTTATGATTTCTTGTCTATGTTGTGTCAAACCATTGGAATTCCAATGGCTAATTCTAAGAATTTTTTGACTTGTGTTCTGACTTATGTTTTATGTTGTTTTTGCGACTAGAGCTGTGAGTCCGTTGAGCATGGTCCCCATTTGTTCCACGAGTCCCATCATGAGTTCAAGCAGTTCGTTTGGCTGTTGACTCATTATAGTTTGCTGTGGTAGTGTCATATTATGGATTTGCTGCGAGTTACCACTAACCATTTGAGCACAGAGGATTTCTGGATTTGTTTGGCGCTGGGCTGAAGAATGGGGTTTGTTTGTTTTGTTTTTCTCGTAATTGAGGAAATCTTCTATTTTGTAGTTCTTTATAAATAGTGCATCCACTGTAATTGATGGGTGATTTCCACTGCATAGTACACACTTTACTTGATTATTTCTTTCTCTTCTTGGACATTGGGAGGTTTAATGGCATGGGGTGCACTGAGGTATTTCGCGTTTTTGGTGTGGAGGTTCAAACTTTACTTTGGAGTGCAGGATGCTCGTAACCTTATATATATCTTTATTGTTTTCGCTTGGCTTTAACTGAACATAAAATAGCGGACGGGTTTTTTCCTTTGCCTTAGGTACATAGATAAATAAAAAATATGAAGTAATGAAATAGAACACCAAAATACACCTACTACTGAGAAGTCTAAAGTTAAGAAGTAATGCAATAGGTCCTGCAAATGATCTATTATGAGGCATTGTTTACGCATAGTCTCTAGTTTTACTTTTTGAAAAGTATAACCTCTTATGTCTTCAAGAAATAAAAGAAATTGTGCTAGAAGTGAGATCCCACAAGCATGGCATATTTGGAGGCATAAGATTCATTTTTGCATTGGACATACAGATTATGTGGTAATGTGTTACAGTATATTTTGAATGTTAATGTATAGTGTACGTGTCACTTATGATATGAAATACAGAATGTTTTCTGTAGCATTGGCCCAATATAAGTGTGCCCCAAAATGCTTTCCTAATAAGTTATAACCGTATATTACGTTAATTGACACAAACCCTACAGTAGTATAATAACACTGCTTAAACTACATCAATTGTTGAAGATGTCCACCACTGCATCAATGCATGCCTGGCAGTGCCTCATCAGTGACTGTCTTACCAATTCCAGGATTCTCGGTGTTCCCTGTTGTGCAGTGTCCTTTTCTCGCAACTTTTTAGGTGATAAGCAACTAGTTTTTCTTGCCCTACGATGGAGTTCTGCAAATGTATCTCTTGCTGGAAGTGTTTTCAGTCGTTCAGCTCCATGTAAGTTTTCGTTTGCACTTAACATAAAAATGGGCTATCTGTCATCAGGGCGAGTTACTTTATCCTCCGGTTGGAGGCAATCATGGCATCAGTTGTTCGCGTACATGTGTCTACATAACTGCTGGATTTATGATGGATCAATCAACTACTGCTTTTGTTTGGATTGATGATGAGTTCACCTTCCATCTGCTTTTAATGGTTTGATGCATACTGTGGTAGGGGGGATCGTTGCCATTCGCGTACAGTTTAAAATTGCATTAATGAAAGGGCAACATATTGTTGTATTATTACAAAAATCACCACAAATCTGGAGACTGTTGAAAACATAATTTTGCATGTTTGTTCTCCTCCTTGGGTAACAATTATTTCATCAGATTTGAATTTCACTGGTTCAAATGAATTTGTTACCTATCGTTATCGAAGATAATTTTTCCTTTTAGTAGTAAAACTAGTAGCTCCCTAGAGCGATTTTGCGAAATAACCCGTTCTTTTTGACCAACTTACTTTGAGATTTTTACCTACCCCCTTACCGCTACAGCAGAACCACGCGAGCATATGCTGCAGGGAGTAAAACTCTCGGTTAGGGAGAGGAGCTAAAAAGCTTACGTTTTATGTCATTCGTTTTCGTATTGGTTAGTTTTACCCACATTTTGATATTATAAACAATAAGACTATAACTGAAAAATTAACAAAAACAACTTAGTAACAACACGTATTAAGAACCCGTTCTTTTTGATTCGGATTAACTGGGATAAATATCACTTCAGTAGTGAGATAACTGAAGTGAATGAATTCGCAAAAAGAATGATGAAAAATGTGGGAGTTGATGAAATAATGACATTAGACATTAGTCGGCTGCAGTTATAGGTTACAGCGTGAGCGTATTTCTTTGTATTTCCATCACATTTAATGCAATCATGATGGATAAAGAAATGATCGCACACTTATAACTAGGTACTGTCAATATTTCACATCTAACTTATTGTTAGTCATTTAAACATTTGTATCAAATAAAGTAATATTCAAAATCTTTAAAGGCTAATAATTGTAAAAAAAAACATTGAGGCACACCTGTACAAGGTTTCTTTATGGTTATTATTATTAGAACACGCCTGCAAAATTTGGCCAACGTTACACAAAACATCTTGTAGGTATAACAAAATTATTCATCTATAATCTATAGGTGACTCGCAAATGGCATGTCGCAATGGAGATGTTGAATGCTGTTGTGACACTAACAAAAATCCAAAATATGCGGGTCTTGTAAATACTTGAATTTTTTGGAACATTTGCGAGTTGACAACAAGGTTTATAAAATGTTATTTTAATTTAAAATGGAATACAAATTGAAAATCTTATTTGTGAATAATGTTAATTAAAAAAATGTTTATGTCGTCAATTTTGAAGGCGTGACGATAAACACTTGACGTTTTGGATTTGCGTAGGGTGTCATTACAGAATTCTATTATAACTAAAACAAAAATATCCTTGCCACCTTAATGCCCTAAAGAACTCTAGATACGTATTTCGGAAACTAAGTTGCCATCCTCAGTATAATTTACAAATGACAATAGTGTTAGATGTAGTACCCTGTAAGATATGTGGTGCACGAGAACACCACTTGAATAACATTAATTTCCCGCGCACAAAAATTAATTTAGTCGACGCTGTGAGACAATAGACATATTATTATTAAGTAAATTGTTGCGGTTCAGTAAGTGTGACGAAGTATACTCAGTAAACCGGAGGGATTGAGTAATATATATACGAGATGTGTAAGGTAATGAGACTGATATTTTTAAATATTTTTATTTGAATATAATTACAATTGAACGTTGTCTCCCTCAAAATAACTCC
>JARFOC010102516.1:0-12359 GCA_031763485.1 Osmoderma eremita | reverse complement strand
TTTTTAAGCTGCTACACAAACGTAGCAGTAGCAGTTTGTAGCTGCTACGCAAATAGAGCAGTTTTACCCATCACTACCATGTGGTGCGCGTCAGGTGTTACCTTCCCCGTTTCGAATCCCATTCTTCAAGTTAGGAATCCCCACAGAACACCAAGTAAAGAGAAACGCGAACTCTGTACATTTCGTGCGAAACACGTAACTTTAAGATATTGAATAACAGCACCCTATGGGTGGGTACACGGCCAAACATGAAACTACGCCTGAATCCTACTTTTAAAATATGGCGCGACATTTAAAGGTTTGATATGTTTGGATTTTCCTTAATCTCATCAATGTGATACGCCTACTAATAACGAGTCGTATTTACATCTCACATTTATGAGAATAAAATCTATTGCTAACAGTCGTAATATTCACAGTAAAAGATTAAAAATTATAATCAAATTTAGCTACTGTATTGTTAAATTAAATATTAGGTGGAAATATTGACCAATATTTTTAATTAGCAGAAATCGCGGACATATCTAAAAGAACGTAAAAATTGGAAAATAAAAATTCAAATTCTGTTAAAATTGATGATGACACCTCTTCATTTTGTGTTGGTGACTGAGACGGGGAGATGAAATTATTGTCCGAAGAAAAAAGTGTAGCAGAAATGCAATAATCATGATCACGTAGTTAAAAAGATGTATTCAAAGATGAATTGTCACTATCTGGTTCTAAAGAAAATGAATTACATTGTTCATTTTCAGAAGTGGATGTTAATGGAGATAATCCTTCATTACTAACGTTCGAAGAAGGTGCACAAGTGATAGATCACAATTAAGGTACTCCTTTAGAGAATGATAATTATAATCAGAACTATGAAAGTGCCTAGAGCATATTCAAAGAAGTTCTACATTTGTGGAATTATGCAGGTGACATATTTTCTTCCAACTTTTCAATGTTGCTGGATGATTTGGAAACGTATGAAAGCGAATTGATTCTTTATCCCGATAAACGCCTGAACAATCGGGAAAGTTACAACACTTGTGAATCCTACGCATGTCTATAAAACACGCAAATTAAATCTGAGAAATTTACTTATGAATCAAAATTTATTACTTACGTTTAGAATATCACAAAGGATGACGTCTAACACTATTGTTATTGTCGGTTGTGGTACGCTAGCGGCGCGTACCAGGAATAGCAACAAAATCGTCATAGTGGATGGGGCGAGGGAATTTGTAATATTAAAAACAATGGGAGCTTTCCTTAATTTTTTTACCAAAACACCCAAAACATCACATTTAGGAACGTTGGAGGTTGAAAACATCTTCAACATGACGTTTTTGGCAGCAATACTGCCAACATTAACTCTATCACTCAAAGTTGAATTTCCCTACTTTGGGTGGGTACTTCCGCTTGCTTCAGTATCCAATTTCCTGGACACCTTTTCATCCCTATGAGATCCCTAAGTCGTTCATCCAAAACTCACGTACTCACCTAAGGCCAAACAGCTAAGTATTCTAACTTTCGTATCGTTACCTATCGTATCCTTTTGTTTTACTTTATTTAGTTACCAGATTCCTCAACCTTTGTTTATCAATTACATTATAAATGATTATTTTATGTTAAGCATATTTTATATCGTTTCTATTTTATTTGACACAAACAACAATTATATTACAGTCATATTTTTTGCTCCTGAATATCCTGCCTCCAAATCATTTGTATGTAGTTATGTAGGTTCTTCTTAATGACAACTCTATTTTTATTCCGAAGTTCGTAAGAGTGCATTTTCTAACCTATACCAAGATAAATGTCCACGAATTTCTGAATCTGTGCTGGCCAAATATTCATCTACTTTTATAGCTATTGATTTTCCTAGAATGTCATTTACATTTAATTCGGCCGTAATCCCTACATTGAAGGTTATACCATTATTTATACATACTTTTACCATCTGGATACTCCAAGCATGATTCTAGAACTCCATTAAACCGTTGCCAACCGTAATTATATCTATCTGCAATACTCTCAAATTCTAATGGGTACATGTTAGCATAATTACAGGTACCTATAACGGTATAAATTGTAATCTCATATCGACCATCATCAATTCCGTAATAATACTTCGATAACACGGTTCTCACATTAAAACTCCTATCAATAGTTCCGTATAGGGTTACTTGTTACATGTTAACCGTAGGGTTAAATCAACATTGCGATTCCCAGGTACATATCCATACGAAGAGTTTCGTAAAAACAACTGAACATCATACGATACAAGCTGCTTATTTTCCTTTTTAACTTCAATTACTGCAGCGTTTTTTTAGTATGGAATACAAGTGTTATTAAAGTGTGAAATTCGTGTTGATTCAAACTAGGGCTGCGTTTGTAGGCGAACCTCGGAGTACACAAAAACGTTACGGGAAGAGATAGCGTCAAAAATACACCGGGAAAGAGCTAGGAAAGTTAGGTTGGTGTTTGTGGAGAATTATTTCAGTATAGGAGACTGTTAATGTGTTAAAAGCATCATCAACGACTGCAAGACATGTCCATTTACGAAACACAAAAATTACCATAATTTGAATGAGCATGGAAACAGCAACGCGGAAAACCCTATAGAGTTAATAGCATGAACATAATCCAATGTTGATGAAGTATTAAGGTTTTAAGACTAATCTCAAATACTGGCACAGAGGATTTGAGATAGAGGGTAGGTTTAAATTTAGCAAAGTTGCTAAATTTTGTATTGTGTGTAACGGTACTCTTACAATAATAAATAACTAAATAAATGATTTGGCTAATATAAGTACTCTATTTTCCTTATCTCAAATCGTGTGGTTCTGGCAAAGTAAATCATGTACCATATATTAAATTTCTTAGCCACAAGTAAATATAGTATCCAAAACATAACAAAACCACTTAACACAAATTATATTTGGAGGATGTTGTTGTTGTTATCACTTCCACCCACGCATTTATATATATCTACCATTAAATAATTTTAATAAACCCTGACAATGTGATTAATTAAATCGAACTTTACCCTTTTAATGAAGGTTGTTAAATTTCTACACCCCCGCCTAAAATGATTTTTATTCTGAAGATTCTATGTTGACACTTTCATATATGATCAAAATAAATACTCTTTTAAGTATAAGAAGTTAGTTACATTGATCAGTTTCTCAGGGTTTATTAAAATTATTTAATGGTAGATGTGTATAAATGCGTGGGTGGAAGTGATAAGGTGCGTTCCATCACAACATCCTCCAAATATAATTTGTGTTAAGTGGTTTTGTTCTGTTTTGGATACTATATTCACTTGTGGCTAAGAAATTTAATACATGGTACATGATTTACTTTGCCAGAACCACACGATTTGAGATAAGGAAAATAGAGTACTCATATTAGCCAAAACATTCATTTAGTTATTTATTATTGTAAGAGTACCGTTACATGTGTTATGAATCCGAAGAAAAATTGAGCCTGTGACAAACGACGTTCGAGGTTTAAAAAAAAACGAAAAAAACTCATTTTATTCTTTTACCTCTAAGCACTTTTATTCTGCCTTGGAGAGAAAAATTACAAAAGTTTTCACATGAGAAGGAATACACACCACGCCCAAGATACGTTCGTCTCTGTCGGAGACGAAATCGTTCCCGACAACCGAGCGCGTTTACAGGACCGCGCCATAACTACGGTCTGACCCGCAGCACAAAATTCGCTTCTTTACTAATGATCGCTTAGTAAAGAGATATCACTTCTTTTTTGAAGAACCCATAACTGTCGATAGTAGACAACCGAGAACCCATATTGTAGGATGGAGTGCCAAACTCAAAACCCTGAAGAGGGAAGAGTGCTGGATCATAATGTCTTTGATAGCGCCGTAATCAGTATCGAATTTTCTTCAATACAAACACCTCCCCGCGTTCATAACTTTCAACCCATATCTAGACAAACCTCATCTTTTAGAAAAGGCTACTTTTATTGACTAGGATAGAACCTCTCCACAAAAATAAATTTATGAGACGAAATATTTAACTTCAGAGTATTTGACAATTACTGATAATGTTCCATTATAGGGTAGCAATTCAGTTGCTTGTAATTGTATTTTATCGTCGACGGATATATAGCGTCAGCCCAAACTAGATTTCCTGTCTGTAATTAATAATAACACCCGCTTAATTGAATTGGTTAGTTTATGCTTTCAATGAACTCGGCACTAAAACCCTTCCACATATTCAATATACCGTGAGTTGGGAAGCGATCACGCTATAGAAATCACTGTGGAATATCATGAAATTGACATAAGAACTCGTTGGTTTACAGGAGTCCGCGCAAAAATAAGATTTAAGCGAACTGATATACTTCACATGGGCATGTACGCTGGAGAGGGCAGAGCAGCGCAGGAGTGGTCGGCGCTGTTAGATGAGGTTGTTAATGGCTTGTAGTTTCTGAGGGAGTACGTATGCTTGTGCTTAACCCTTTTACTGCACCAAGCTATTTTCAGCAGTGCAAAATCATAGCTGACGAGAGTATACTGAAGTCGTTTGCGATGATACTCGTCTTAAGCAGTGAAATGCTTAATGTTAATGTTAAGTGTTGTTAAATATTATTGAAGAGAAACTACAAATATAAAACTATGTTATTTGTGTTGGCAATTCAACAAGAAATACTCGTGGTTTATATTGCAATGTTATAAAATGCTAAATTTTATTTCTAATGAATTTTAATAAGAATAGATTGGGATTCTTTTTATATGTGTCAATTTGACACAAGCCGGGCAACTTCTGACTGACAATTAACTGACGCATGCTAATTTAATTATAATGACTTAATCAAGAAACTGTAACTTATTTAAATAATATCCAAAATCCTAAAGATGTGTTTGAAAATATAATTTAGCAATGTTACTATAACAATAATACGAACATATAATTTTTACGAATGAATTAATTTATCAAATACCTTATCTAATAGCCCGTGTATATATCTATCACGTGTACCACCCACTTCTGTCTTCCTGCACCCTCGTTACTCGTTCTACTCCTTCCTGGTCGCCCTCAGGACTCTATGGTGGCAACGTGAGCTCGGTTAATTCCACTCAGTGTTGCCAACTCGAGGGAATTTTCCCTTTTTAGGGAATTTTAACTATAAAAAGGGATTTTTTTACCGAAATGGGGGAAAAAGGGAATTTTGATACATTTGTATTTTTTTATTTATGTTATCCCTAAATAAATCTATAAATGAAATTTCATCGCGTGTCACGGTATAAAAATTGCTAAACACTTATCACACTTTAGAATATATTTAGAACTGGGTAACTTTCAGGCAAGAGGCTGCTGAAATTGACACCACAAAATTTAGACTTGAAGATTGTTACCGTACAAATTTGAATTTTTGAATTTGGCGCGTCGAGTGCGATGTGAAGTTAGTGTCATTCATATTTATGTTGAAATACAATTTTATTATTGAACATTGCGAAATTTAAATATTACAAGAACAATTATCATTTCAAGCTACATTTCCAGAGAATGTATACTTCTAGAAAACAACAACTTATCCATATCATTTCTTAGGTCTTTATATATTCCTTTTATTTCTGGTTCGAACTGCTTACTATTTTGATTATTAAAATATTATTGACTATTATTATGCCTTTACTATCAATTATTATATTATGTATATAAATATGTTATAAACTATATGTATATATATTGCGATCATCCCTGGGGGAATTTTACACTCAAATAGGGAATTTTTTTAACATTCTGAGGGAATAACGAGCGAGATAAGTTGGCAACACTGATTCCACTGGCGCGTCGTTCTTCGTCTGGTGTACCCGCGATGTAGTGTGTGAAATTTCTCCAAAACCCTTCTGTTGTGTGGTGTTGTGTGATGTGTAATTGTTTATGTTAATTTACAAGATATAAAAACAATAAAGTGTTCTTTGATTCAGTAACATTTTTTATACTCATTAATTGTCGCTGGCTGGACTAGGTGGCAGTGCTGTGCGTATTTAATTACCCGTAATGCTAAACAATTTTATGGTAGCGACAGCTTCCCTGGCGCATACGATAACAATAAATTTTAGAATCACCGCAAGATGCTGTATAAGATCATGGCAATATATGTATGTGGTTTATATATAAACCGGTTCGAGCAATAGAGTCCACGGGCTCTCTTGGCAATACAATTATTACTTCTTGAAACCAAAGTGTTTATATTTAGATATTTAAAGCGCGTTAGTGGAAACAAATTCAATAATATCATGAAATTGCTAGTGAAGTAGGTGTCAGTCATTGAACTCTGTTTTAAAGGTATTTAGAAAAACATAAATAGCATTATTACTATAACGTTCATACATCCCAAAAAAATATCTGTTATGAGCATTTCCGACGACTGGAGTTTTGTTATTAATTATTATGAGTAAATGTAATACCGATGAGCAATGTTTTAAAGATTTGTGACCGTTTCGGGCGTTCCCTTTTCGTGCGTTTCACAAAATTTTCTCCTTTCCGGCGTTCAGTCTATAGATAGGAAGTGAATATGTTTTTGAATTCTGGTTTCGTGCAGCAATTTTATATTTTATTTTACAGAAAATAGGGAAAATTTAAACAAAGAAAGTACCTTTGACTCTATGTAGAGTAACGTTTATCTAATCTCAATGTTATACAATACTTAATTAAAATTAAAAGTAATTCAGCTTGTCCAAAACGTCACTACGATTTTGTTTCCTTTCAATTAGGTCACTTACAACTATTTTTAACCGCCTATCTAATAAACAGCATTTTTTTACTCTTTTAGGGATACTTATTCACACAATATTTTGCAGGAAGACAGTATTATAATAGTGCATTTCTTCCTGAAGAGCTTTCATTAATTCAAATATATTGGGATGTGCTTTTCCGATCCGTCTGTTGAGTCTGTTATGCCTTCCTTCTACAGAATTTGTAGTCGATGACGTTCTCCATCGCAAGTCCATATTCGGTGAGAATTATCAATCCATTGATCAACAAAATAATCGTTAAATTTAGCAATGGCTTCATCGGTAGGAGAATTTTCCATTATACAGAGCCAACCATCTATAACTTTATCTTCTGGCAGATGAGCTAATGCAGCACACTTCCTTATGTGGTTTCTTACTTCCTCGTTTTCCTTATACAAGTTTGTTAGACCTAAATCTTGTACTTTACGCCAAAGGGCTTGATTAAAATGAAAGTTACATCCTTTGATAACTGTAGCCGGAAAAACTTCTTCTAAAGCATTAATTGCGGCAACTTCAAAATCCAAAATACATTTTTTGGTAAGAAATTCTTACTTTTCTTTTTTAATAAGAAAAAAAAATCGTTTATACGTGGCCTCTTTCTTGTCGGGTAGCAGGCATATACGGCAGGAATGATATTTGTTCTTTCTTCTCTACTACCAATTTCCACGTGAACTGTATATAATTGGCAAAACATTGAACTACAGCTTTTTTAAAGTTCCATCGAATAGGAAGCAAGAACCTCCTGCTAATAAATTACCTCCGTCCATTGCAAATAGAAGAATCCTGTCTTCCGTACTATCGTCAATTATGACATACTCTTTCATAAACTCGGGAACCTCTATATATTCTCGTTTTTTCGGAAGCAAACTAATGCCTAGCGATTTGTGTCGCTCGTTATATAATCTTTCACTGATGTAAAGTGTGGAATATTTGTAACGAAATCCAAACCTCTGTCCTTAGCAACCATCATCTCTTGCTGATACATTTGCGATACTGGTGTCATTTCTTCTCTTGCTCTTTTTTGGGTTTTGTATAAGCACTTACCGACTTCATTTTTGGCAATATCTGGAACACAGTTATGACTTTTCTCACTTATAACTTTTGATTTTACTTTATCAGTAACAATCGCTCCTGGACAGTTCCTGTTCATGCAAATCCATGGAAGAGTTAAGTTTTTGTTATTTACTTTTAAGTTGAACTTGTATCCAGAATACAGAATGACTGGTTTTCCACGTTTTGATTCTATCACTTCCATCGCAAACTACCTAATAATTACCATTTGCACTTACAAGATTTCCCAAGAACTAATTTATTTTAGTAATAGTGCAATATTTTATATCATCCCTATATCGGTGGGGTTTATTGTAAACATTTATTCCTTATGCAATTACAAGTAATTATAAATTCACAACAAATTGATTCTTAAACCGTTAACAACCCCTTAACAATCCCTTAACACGTTTCACCTCTTATGCAAGTGATTATATATTCAAACCTGTACCTTAATTCCTAGTCAAGTTTAATGTAAAGATAATTCTTAATCCATTGAGGAGATCAATAATTATCTCTTAATAGAGGGCTTAATGCTATTATTGGTTTCTGCAAATTTTATGCACGAAATCGGATTTAAAAAAAAGAAATACAATTTGGACGCCTGAAACGGGAATATTAGGTAACATTTTTCGAACGCACGAAACAGAAAGAGACCGTTTGGAACGTGTCTGGTTTATCGATGAATCGTCATCATTTTATTTGAATGGTCATTTAAAAGCTAAAATTTCCACCATCGATTTTAATGCTAAAACGGGTGACAATTAATGAGATTCAAGTAACGTGTAATAGGCTGCGGGAATTTATTATTCGCTCGCCTTCTTATACTTTATTCACCGAACAGATGAAGTACAAAAAATGCATGAGACGGAAACGAAGTTTTTTATTGGTTAGCAAGAAGTCCCGAAAAGTCCATTGATTTAAAATGTTTAACAAAATGTATAATACATGACTCTATTGCAGAACGCGCAATGTTTATATATAATCAAACGTACCCACAACATAACCCCTGTATTCATTTCATTTTTATTTATTCATTTCAGTTTTGATCTTGTCTTTATCCCCATTCCACATATTTGTGTCTTTTTTAAGACTTTATTAGCACACAAAGTATAACGATAAAGGTAAAACAGTGTCAATATACTTTGCATTTATATACAAAGTATATTGACACTGTTTTACCTTCATAAATGTACAATATACAGAATGTGGAGTGTTTTCTTTTGTAGTGTTTTTTATTAATAATTTTTTCATAAGTATAAACACATCTATAATTTAAAACATCTTCTAAATAAAATAAAATCTGGGATTTCTTTTTGCTATGGTACAAGTACTTGTTTAATAACATATTAAACACCGTTTTACTAAGAAAAATTTTATTATTTTGAGCCGATCACACTTCAATATTTTAATTTTCCGCCTACGCCAATCAGATTACAATAGACAGCAAAAACATAAAATGAAAGTTTATTTTTCATTATAAAGACGAATACGTTTCCTAAATAGGTTACATAGCTGGGTGAAAATAACCATTTTTTCTGTTTTCCAGTGTAAAACCGGCTTTGCACGTGCATGATGCATGATCATCGCGTGATTACGCCATCTGTTCGGTGAACAAAATACAAATCATGGGAACGTATGACTAGGACGATCCCTTCCACACTGTACATATGCTTTATTGTGGATATCTTAGAGGACATCAAAATTATTTAAATTTTATCGTTATTACTAGCAGTAAACCATGAGATAATGCAAAATACTAGTGATATGCAGCAGTGCTTTGTAATTAGTTAATACTATGTAATAGTGATATACAAGGGCATACACGAGGGAAGGGATACTTACTTTCTTCAGTATTTTGTACTATTGTTCATTTTAAGCGATACTACCACAATAAACCAAAGTGTTGTAATGGTGCGTACATTCATTTATAAACAGCCCGTATATGAATGTCAAATTAAAGAGGCTGAATTATGTTGGAACGAAATTGTGTCAATAAAAAAAAAAATTAAACATTTTCTTCAACGTACGCTCCATTACAATTCCCCAAATTGAATTTAAAAATTTTACGACGTACCTTCATAAAATTTCAAAATTTAATTTGGGGTATTGTAATGGGGCGTACGTTCATTTATGAACACCCCATATTTATATGTAGGACGAGGGAAGTTAAATGATATTTATAATTAATAATGATTAAAAGGGGCAACACTTTTAGCTTACGGAGACATTAAAATCATAGTAATAATTTAGTCGGAGCTGAGAGCTGGGGAGATTTTTCTTTTTTGCCAAAGAAATGTCAAAGTTATGATTGCTTGCGAGGGATTTTTGGCAATGATAAGGATGTAGCAATTACTATTATAGACACTTTATATGTATTAGTAGTGAAAGTGAACGCTTATAAACAATATTAATTTATAGTGAACGATTTAAGTGAATAAATTAAAATAGGAAACTTCAAAATAAAAATCATTGTCGAAAATCTCCGGAAAAGATGAAAATTATCAATTTAAAGAATTATTGTGCTCGATTATTAAGTTATTGTAACAAAATGTGTATTAAAGACAATTACTGTTGCAAATATCTAAAAAGAAATTACCTAGTGGTATTGCCCCCCGACAACACAATTTCGTTTCAACATAATTTAGCCTCTTTCATTTGACATTCATATACGGGTGTTCATGAATGAATGTACATAGGTCCATTACAGTATATACTATCCGGTCTGATACATTCAGTGTACAGCGAAATCCGAAAAATTCCACAAGCCCTATTTCGCAACACAATAATTGTTTTCGCACTCAACGCTTTTCCCTGTTTTCTTTGTACTTGACAATGTAAAATATTAATTGAAAAGTCTTAGTAATTACACTATTCTTCCGTATACGGCTTCTAAATTTAAACGTTATATCTTATACCCTTTCATAAACATTATGTTTACATAGCTCTATAATATGCGTCGTCGTAGTATATCTTAAGATGTATGGATAGGTAGGACACGTATAGTTCCTCCACAGGTGTACATACATAATTATTTCGCTAGATCATTAAAGGACACTAACGATTGCCTTCACAAAACCCCCTTCATAATTTTAACAATATGTAAATATGTTCATTTATATGTAAATGAAATATGAAACGGATCAATATCCGCTCTAAAATTAATACGGCCCCGGCGGAATGCGTTTAGGTGTGTCGTGCCTCTTTTTATCGTCTGTACATGCAATGAACCATATGTACAATCATCTTTATTTTTGTTAGTAAATAATTGACTTCTTTTTAATGACAGATTTCGTTTTTAGACCAAGTAAAATAACAAGGATTAATGAAGAACAAACAACAAGCAATATAAACACACCCCGAAATGTCCCTTTTTATTTTGCTTTCATTTCTTTCTATCTATTTGTAAAGCTCCTAAGCTCTGAATAACGTATTTATTTATTTTTTGTTCAATGAAAGAAGATTTCTGCCAATAGCCGGCACGTACGTTCAAAAAATGAAGTATATAAAAAATGTATTTAAAGAAATATATAAATATACCTCTGAGATCACACAACACGTCTGATTGTATAGTTTCAGGCATTCCTCACGTACAGCCAGCTGTTTCGGACTCACCTAGTCCTCATCAGTGCACGTCGGAGGATGCCTGTCGCTCGTTCAATATTCCGTATCGTTAACCGAACGTTAGCACATGTCTTTAAGGAAAATCCCAGAGACATGCGCCCAGCCGCGGATTCATGGAACAATCCCAAAAGCGGTAACTAAGTTACCAGTCAGCTGAGATCCGTGTGATCTCAGATGTATATTTATATATTTGTTTAAATATATTTCTTATATACGTCATTTTTTGTTCGATAAACATTCACGATATTACTGATTTTTTAAAGCTTTATATTAACTTGACTTGTATCGGTATTGTCAGTTGGTCACCACCTCTACTGGTGCAATTTTAACACACTTCTGAATGTCCTAGCGATTTGAAAATTTGCATCCGAAATGACATATTAATGTGCTTTCGAGCAGATAATGGATTATTAACACGTTGATCGCCACCAACTTGTCACTTAAGTTTCAAAGTTATTTTTCAAAATATTGTTGCCACATGTTTTCGGGCATAACATTTCACTTCCACAAATAGGTTCAATCGAAAAAAAATGTGGACTGCTATAGCCGCAATGCACCCCGAAACAAACGTTATGTTATGGACGCAGTCAAAAATAAAACCGATTTTGAAAACGAAAGAAGTAAAGGATTTGAACTTATTTATTCAATACAATAATTTGAACAATTTTTGATTAGTTATTTATCCCAAGATGCCAATTTTCAAAGCATGGCACTGCACATAGAACAGGCATATCCAAGCATGTCTTGCATTTTAGATTCGTTTCTTTCCTCTTCTTTGTTTTTCCACAATTTCTGCAGCGCAGAAAGTAGAATTTTCGTTGATAATTATCCGGTGGTGGTATGTGTTCTAGGCAGAGAACGAAAAGAAACATTATGGTACGGTACGTTAGTGTACTGTACGGTAGAATTGCGAGAACGGTACGAAACC
>JARFOC010102505.1:0-12359 GCA_031763485.1 Osmoderma eremita | reverse complement strand
AGTAATTAATTATTTTTTTACATTTTTCACTTCGATATAACGACCGTTTATATTAAAAAAACAGATGTTGCATTATCAATTGAAATTTAATTTACTTATTAACTTTTATCTCATAAATATAAAATATTTTAAATTTTTTTGTGTGATCGCATTGCATTTTTATTACGTCACTTGATTATATGTTTGACGTCACGTCAATGAGGTGCGTTGGAACTAATCGTGCCTCTGCTATAGTAGGAGGAACTTCTGTTCGCGACCTAAAATCGCCGATAAACATGCTTGCATGCTAAGTGCATTATATTTGGTGAAGTAAACAATCTAGTTTCATTCATGCAAATAATAATGGTATTTTATTCTTAAGAGATTCCATATTATTTAAAAAAAAATGAAAGCGAAGTAAAATATACCAACCACATCTTTTCGTGGACTTAAATTACTTTAAATTACGTGAGAAAATGCTTCTGACTCGAACCTTGTAACTCGAATGTCATTTGGTAAGAAATGTAGCGGTTGGTGCCCCATTTTCACGTGTCCACCTTCTTTCTTCGTCTTGTGCAATTGTTATTGGTAGGAGTTCCACGTCGCGAAGAATTAATGAAAGCCGATGACATCTGTAAAGTCGATCTCGTGCCTCGAAATTATTCGGAATGTTCAATGTTTAACTCCGTTATACCAGTGTGTTGCCATAATCGCTTTTGTAAATTGGTGGTAATTTAGTTTTTGCTACAATTTACGTGAATTTATATTTTTTTCTGAAAGTGAAAAGGATTTCACAAAATACAACGCTAACTTAGTTTGTAAGTAATAATTGTTTTCAATTTATTTTGCTATATAAATATAAAGATGAGCATTTCTTAAAAATTGCTATAAAGGCAATCAGAAAATTAAATTCAAAATCAACAGATTGCTGACAAATCCACAATCAAATGCGTCATGCCCTCAATTATGCAAAAAAACAAACATTAATGGGTACATGGTTGCCATGTTACATTAATATTTTACACACTTTTGTTACGGTTTTGCTAAAAATTATTAGAAAGGCAAATTATGGCTATTGTGCTGGGCCGAAATGTGAAAATACTTCAATTACGGCTGCTGAGAGATTATTTGTTAATGTTCCCAAGGGTACTAAAAGAGGAAAAGTGTGGTACACAATTGTGGTTAAGATGGACCCGAAGAGTTTCTAGTGAAATAGGTCTTGTTGTTGTTTGTATCCTAATACATACGCTTAACACTGCGACCTTGAGGCCTATTGTATCACTCTACATTAGGTTTGTATACGTGTGTATCGTGTGTGTGTGTGTGTGAAGTTGATACCCACTCCACTCGGGGTTGCTCCGGCCAGCTTAGTGGAGACGGCTGGGTTAAAGAGTTGGCGCCACTTCCGTTGAAAATTGGTCTTACCCCGAGATTCCACGTACGGAAGAACAGGGATGAATATCGTTCGGGTTAGATATTTCTTACAAAATTCATTAAGTAAGACAAATTTTGGTGTATAACTGATATGTGTATTGATATAATTAATGTGTAATAAAAAAAAACAAGTAAAAAAAGTTACGAGGATATTTAGGTTGAAGCTAGCAATGACAGGTTTGTCCGGGTGAAGCCCTTTGAAACCGTAAACAAATGTGCCTGTACAATGTGGCTGAAGACCATTAAATTATTTAATTTAAGTTAAGTAGTTTACCAGTAAAGAACCAAATATATATGTATATATATATATATATAATTAAACAAACTCAACGATGTGTGCCAATTGATAAATAAATGGATAAATCCGACCTTCTTTATGAGTTCGTGCCTCAATCCAGGTGAACCGGTTTCTGGTGGAAGGAATCGGCTACTATTCAGCTCGGCAGACCGCGTCCCACGCGAGGTGTGAATTTATCCCCAAAAATTCCGATTGTGATCGGCAACTACCACAATTATGGTAACCCCAAAGTTAAGGGGTACAAATAATAAAGAGAAGAAGCCCTAAAAATACATTTTGGTATTACCACGTGTCATCAACAAAAGAAAACAAGTAAAAGGAAGGATTAGCAATTAATACCTGGGTGGTGAGGGCTTTGTTTATGCTCCACGTGTTGAGTCTATTAATCCACAAAAATCTTGTGAACGTTCCCCAATCGAACGTGATATTATTATTGGATATAATCCCTGTATTTCAGGGCGGATTTCCCACAAATATTTCCGCAATAATTACTTTCCAAAAACCAATTGCTCCGCAAAATCCAATAACAGGTGTGACTTCAAACACTGCGAGACGTAAAAAGAACGCATTTGACCACTAGCTCGCTTACTACGCCCAACCCCAGATTTTTCTGATTTGTCGATTTCTGTGGCGATATCCGCTAACCGATCGCTATCGACCGTCGCGTCTAATCTATCCACCGCTAGATGGCCTTGCTACCCTCAATCCCCACGAATAATTTATTTTATTTACAAAATACGTCGAATGAAATCGGCACGTTACAAAGTGTATGGCTTGTTACTGCCTCTACTCGCCGTAGAGGGTGGCAGTGTTGATTTATCCTCAACACTGAAGGTTACCGTAAGGGGTACCGACCACCTTTGCTGCAACTGATCTTTAGAAAAATCGGCTGCCGTAAGGGAGATTCGAACCCCGACATCCTGTACAGGTGCCTAGCGCTCTTACCACTGCGCTATCCCGGCCTTGAAAAGGTCTTGATTGAAGAACATACTTTATGTAGATTATTTTATTTAATGTCTTAATTTAATATTATAAATTATGCATTTGTATGATGGCAAATATGAATATTCCTAGCTTGAAAGGGATATAAGACGTTCGCAATTTCATTATCTCTTTCAAAAGACTCGTCCTAGACACTACGGCACATCACTTACGCTTAACAAGCTTTAAAAACACTCCACATCGGGTAAATATACGAGCGATGCCTTTTATATTTCGGGAATAGGCGTCCAAGTACTGCCACCTGACAACTGACGCCTGTATCATAAATTTCGGCCTTTTTGACAGTTACTCAGAACATTATGACGTACAAGTGATATTTGTGTTACTTACAGTGGCTTAAAAACCACTTGTAAACCATGGTTTTACCTGGGCAAGAGTCCCCGTAAACGGATGACATCTCTTCCAGTATGGTTTGAACAGATTTTCCTTGCTTGGTAAGGAACTTTATAACAGCGCGGTACTCGATTTTCTGCATTGACTTGTTCGGTCGACGATAGTTCAAAGACTACTGACTTTATTACCATGTAACTTGGTGTTTATACTAATAATGAGTTGCTTAATTCGTAATGACTCGAGTAAGTACCCTTACTGATGACCTACCTACCCATTCCGCGAATTTAAAGACGCACCCTCGTATGATTGATATGGTAGGTGGCTGAAGATGAAAGCGTTTGCGGTTATGTGATTTTTATTTGATTTTGTGGATAATTTAACTCTTAGTTACCTAGTATTTAGGAAGTAGGTAGACATTTGTGCCAATCTCCTTAGTAAGAGGCTTTATTATGCAGGACGTGGCTTCAATTTTCAAAATTGTCATGTACCTACCTTATTGAAAGGTGTAAAATCTTCGATACCGAAATGAACTGCTCTGTTGGCCAATGCCTATGCTTTATATTCAAATTGTATTCTGTTTACTTTATGTTTTCATCAAATACACACGGGCTGACGATATCAATTTACCTTTACCTTTATTATATGTCAGGGATGAGTGTAATAAGTACATATACGTTGTCACTCGTCTAACAAATATTTACCTTGCATGCGTAAAAATATTTCGTATCGGCTTATTCCTGATGGCATCACTCGGTTTGCAACGCGTCCGTTTATGTTTACAATCAATCGTGAAATGTGCAACCATTCACGTGGCGCCCGATCGCGTTACAAAAGCCGTCGTTTGACACACGAATCGCATCCGTTGTTTAAAATGAACGATTTGCGATAACGCCGAGTTGTTTTTCAAATTCCGCCTAGAAGGACGTCGACGAGTATCGGATATACAGTGGTTGTCGGAGAAATTAGATACTAGAGATAGTAGATACACAGTAAGAAATTTAGTGTGGATACGCGGGAGAAAAATGTGTTGTAAAATTTGTGTTGTTAAGAAAATATCTGTACTATAAGAAGAATATGGTGCACAAATAGCATACCAACTTACTGATTATAAAAATATTTTTATTGTTGAAGAAGTCAGAGAATAATGTAATTAAAATAACAAGTCCTATATTAAATTTTAATAAAATACGTTGTAACGCTGCCCCAATATTAAACATCAACTTAAAATAACAAGAATGTATATCATTACCCAAAATATCAGTAATCCAATTTTTAAAATATATTGTAGTGCTACAAAATTGACTTTTATATAGCAACAACCTTGAAATCTGTTAATGTCAGAATATGACATTAACGCACATATGTTTGAAATACTGGTATGACAGCTGAGTTTGTTTGTTACATCTGATGGATGTAACCAGGCAACTTTTTGAAATATTACAATACTACATATATCAGAATTGATAGGTTTAATTTATAAATATTGAAATCTTGCAAATGCATATGAATTTAGAATTTTGAAAACGGTTACTATGTAATAGAACTACCAGAATTGTGACAATATTTCAAAATTAACTATATCTGATATTGAGCCCTCTCAATATCAGACGCATACCGCCTCACAGAATACCTGCTGTACCGTCGCGACATCTAGTGGCGAATGTACAAGTTGCTAGTTTAAAATGTAAAGGCGCGCTCTGATTGACTCCCTGAACTTAATATTATTTAAAACTGCAAAGATAGGACTGTGTATGCCTGAAATAAGTCAGTGAAACAAGAAACTGAACAATTATTGTATATAGAAATAAATTAATATTATAAAGGCCAAAAGCTATTAAATTTATTATCGCATGTAATGGTATCGCATAAATAAGTTAAATTTTTTGGCACTTCTTATATTATCAAGAAGATGATTATAAAATTTACGGCCCATACAGTACGTATTTTTTCGCAAAATTGCTTTGCTCTGGGGACGTGGGAGGATAGAACAATTGACGAGGCTCGTATAGTAGATCAGAATAATAGTTATTCTCACCCAACATACAAATATTCATAAACATTTAAATCACAAATACTAAATAATGAATTTCCTTTAAAAATACGTCTACATGAGTCCATATAGTTAATTTATGTTAATAATAGTTCTAATTACTCTTTTGTATTAATAAAATCCTATTTGAATATGCCCCATAGTATAATATCATACCGCATACACGAAACAAGACTTGAATAATACAATATTTTTGCCGTTTTCTTGTTGCAAGTTCATACCTTTGAGCTCTTAAAATATAGCATGTTTTATTTAGAAGGTGTTTTGCATGGGGATTTTACAATTATATGGAAAGACCTTATTTAAACAATGCGGTTCACATAAATTGAAAAGCTTAACATAAAAACATATGTATTGGTTTTGAACAGGAGTAAACGAAGAGAATGATTAGATTTGTGAAAAATTCACTGGTCGCTTAAAGTTTTTGAACGTTTTATTATTCATCTTACTATTTTTTTTTCGCCACCCAAATTAAAACTGTGGTCTTTATGAATGTATGTTTTTGTACGTGAAAGACCTGTAATCGATTCAGTACTTGGGTAATTTATTTCTTTTTGTTTTCTTTACATTAAATGCCTAGAAAATTCATGCCACATTTGTTATTGTTATTGTTACAAATCAGGTGCGAAGCTTACATAAACTTTGCAAGACACACCTCTAATTTACCATTTATAAAATAACCCATTTATTTTAATTCAAATTCCTATTAACATAAACATTACGCGGCGTGTTAAACAATCCATTCCCGGAGTTTCTATCAAGATCTAGAAGAATGGTTGGATGTGGCTGTTGTCGTTATGGATACAATTGTAAATATCTTGTACTCTCTATTGTTGTATTTCGGTTCGATAAATAAAAATACTTAACATATTTCGTTTCTTTTCGTTGGTGTACGACATTTTTCTATTACTAATGAACGATAATTGAAACGTTTGACAGTTTTAAATTTCCTACCTTATTTAATATTAAAATGTGTTCTTGGTCAATATCACCATAATATCAAAACTTTTTGCCAACGTGTTATACATGGTTGAAATCAGAAAAAGAACCTCTTTTTGACGGTGTCAAGATCCTTTATGGCGCCGGTAAGAAATAAGAAAGTTGATGATGGCCAGAAGGAATCGAAACGTTATATAAAAATTTTGAGTAGAAGATTAGATAGAAGATCAAAAGTGACATTGAGAAAGTGTTCTTAGTTCTATTCTTAGTTCTGCAAGGCCGAATGAAATTGCTAGAGATAAATAGTCACGGGCTTATTTTTTCTTCGGGTTCACAACAAACACAAAATTTAGCAACTTTGTCAAATTTAAACCTATCCTCTATCTCCAATAATAAGCGAGATCCCCATGGTGAGGGTCGAAAATGAATCAGCCTATATATCGTAATAAAACATGTATCAGCAAAAGAACTACATCTTTTCATCCCGAACAGCCACAATAAAGAATTGAAAATGCAAAAAATTCTAACTATACCAAACGGTTATAAACGCGTTGGTATTGGTCGTGACGTCAAAGAGTATGATCCCTGTACGACGTCCATGTAATAAATTCTAGATAATTAGCTTGACTTATGGTTGGTATCGATAATTTTCATGAATCCTTAAGCTAGCTATTCTTTTGTATTCTAACACTTGAGCTTTAGTGTATTTTGAATTAGACGAGACACTTAGTGGGCTAACTAATTTGCAATTTTTAGCAACAAGTAAATGTTCTATGTGCTTAAACTCCTTATATTCCACAATAGACACATTTGGTGGTAAAATATCTAAAAAGCTACCCATGCTCTACATTTGTAGCATCCATCAAATCCATCCATCAAAACCTGTAGAAATGAAAGGCTTCTCAATTTCAATTTCTAAACAATCTATAATGCATAAAACATTTCTGTATTGAGCTCGAAATGCTAGTCATAAATTTAACTTTATTGGTTCAGTACTATGTGAAAATATACATACACCACATTACTAATAAGTGGCAATAATTTTGTAAATATTTTTGAAGAATAACTCTCACTTATGCCAAAATCATCCGCAAGTAAAATAAATGATTGCTCTGTTCTTATCTTTTTTAAAGTTAAAAATATAAGCACATTTGGTAACTTATAGTTTGAAGTAACTGTTAAGTGTAAAATGCATTATCAGGCAAACCCAAGTAAATCCTAGGTATTTTTTTCAATTTTCATGATACTACCTTTCAATGTCAAACTTTTAAAGGCCTGATTTGTTTCTTACTGCAGCTTTTCATGACATGACAGTCATACTCTATGACGTCAGCCAGCTTGGCGCGCTGCAGAGGTCGTTTGAAATGCTTTCAAAACGCGGGAAACTTTAATCATTTTTTACCAAGTTATTATTGTTTTTTAAGAAATGAAACTTGGGTAATACTCTTTTTAGAGAGAACAAAATGATATTATTGATAAAAAAATGGAAAATTCCCCATTGTTATTTATACGAAATACGTGTCTAGATATATAGATAGACAATCTCAAAGATAAAATGCGCATTGCCTCATGTCCTGGTCACGATTCTTGTATGATAACAGCAGTTATTGATCCGCGTAGCAATACATCAGTAGGTACACAAATTTTATATAACATATACAAATTTATAGTTTAAAACCAGAAATTCTTATGAGGAGAGATCAGATTAGGTACTACCACCCACAAGTGTACCAGTGCAAAAATGGGATGGTTTTTGATAATTAGACAAAAAACAAAGACAATGGTGGAGCACCTGAAATTAGACTGTGTGTTACAAACGTTGTGTATTCCTTTATTTTTCTTGATTTTCTTTCGTCAATTTTTGATTTGTAGGCCTATTAGAAAAATGTTTGTTGTCGCAGGCTGGTTGCAATATCTAATTTATTTAATTGTAATATTTTATTACGTACATGCTATTACAAATGATTACACCTAATCAAATATAATAAAAAATTAGCCCCACTAGTTGGGCGACAATTATTGCAAATGATTGGTGAGTGGAATGATTTTTGTCTACGCCAAAAAAAGAGATGATTGTTTGAAAAAAAAGTGCTTTAATCAATTCGGTTTGAATTAGTATTACTTGTGTCTGAAATAATAAAATACAAACACGGTAAAACATGTCTAGCATCAAATAATCATTTATAATGTAATTGGTAAATACAGGTTGAGGAATCTGGTAACTAAATAAAGTAAAACCACAGAAGTGTCCCTTAAAAAAAGTATATTTGTTAAAAAAAAAAAGTTATGAATTTAAAAATTGAAATTGCGATTAATAAACGGTATGAACGAATAGTGTATGCGCGCTAAGTTAATCGCGGTTGCGACGGTACGAGTTGGGTCACCTCTGATGCTGATGTTGTGGAAAAGTTAAAATAAAAGAATTTAGAACGATACGGGATTTAGAATACTGAGCTGTTTGACCATGCGTGAGTACGTGAGTCTTGGATGGGCGACTTAGGGATTCCTGACTTGAAGAATGGGCATTGAAGCACCGAAGGTAACACCTAACACGTACCACATGGTACTTATAACAGCCAATGACACTGCCTTGTCGTGATCGGACTTAGACGAACGGTTTGTTCTGTCTCGACGGGACTGAGAGGTGAGTTCCGGGTCTTGTCTGGACAGACGAAGACGAGATGTTGTCTTGTCGCGGGCAGACAGAGACGAACATTGTGTGTCGTGAGCAGACGGAAATGAACTCAGTTAATGTCCTGATCGGTGGAGAACAAATCCGCTGCCGCGTCATGATCGGACGAAGTCACTTGTGTCGCGAGTGGCCGAAACGAACTCCCGATAGGAACTCCAGAAGGGAACTGAATTTGCTTTGGGAATTTTCTCCCGAAGAAGAGTTGCATCTGAACTGCCGAAGGGTTCAACCAATCACTGGCGGACAAATATTCATTTAAAAATATTTTAGAAAAACAAAGCTTTATTGAATGAATCACGGGTTAATTACGTATTAATTCATTCAGAGAAATTGCAATGTAATATGGATTAAAATGATATCTGACACAACTATATTTAATAGGAGAGAGATTAAATATAGTTTAAAAATCGAATAATTAAATGCATATCTTTTGTATGGACGGAGCAAAGTGGGTTTTTCTTTGTCTATCTGATCCAGGATGTTTGTTACTAGGGGCAGTTAAAGTGATGACGTATTCGTACTGTCGGCATTTTCGATAATATATGTAAATTGGTTTATAGCTTATTTCAAGGAAAATATTATGAATGCACCCCCGATGTTGACTAAAATCTATAAGAAAACAATTCTTAAACTTATCCTAAATAAATAGAGACGAAACATCATAAAATAGTATTTTAGATGAAAAAAATTGTTTTCGATTACACGTAAGTGTAACAATGCGTACATGCATTTGCATTCTAATAGCACTAGTAATGTGTATATCCGATAAGTATGGTAATAATAATACCTACTGTACTGAACACAATATGTTATAAAAGAAAAAAGTAAAGTATTATACTGCAATCTTCATTCCAGCTTTTTTATTCCCTTTTCTAAGTCTTTTTGCAGATATTATATTTTTAAACCACTTTACTGCACTCCACCACTGGGCATTCACCTACTATGCGCTCCATCACAGCGTAACGCAATTCCGAATCCTTTATAGTACACTGTTGAAAAATACTTTTGCTTGTTCATATGCGATTTTAACATCTTCATACAGTTCCTTTTCGCTGATTAATTCACTGTCCAAAGATTTCTGCATTAAGTCCTTCAATGTACTCAGATGCTTTCCGATCAATTGTTTGGTGTCATCCACAACTTCAACCATCTCATCCAATTTAGTAAAGGAGGATTTCAAATCTTGCTCGATATTGTATACCTTTTTGAGCGACGATTTTAAAGTAGTTTCATTTTCGTCCCGAATTTTCCGATATCTAGTCAAGAGAACTGCAAAATTCATGTTCGGCATGATCAAGTCGCGGTGTTCCAGTTCGAGTGCCATTCGCTTGTATTCCCGAGTCATTTCACTTATTTCACCATTGTTGCAGGTCATACGTTGCACCTTGGCCTGTTGGAAGAACGTGTCGGTCGCGCAATGGATAACATTTTGCAATTTTAATATTTGGGTGTACAGTTCGAATATTTTTACTGCTTCGTGGCAAGATTTGTAACTGTCCAATTCGGTTTGGTATTTGGAGCATTCGTTTTGCAAATTTTTATATTTACAATCCCAGGTTTTTTTATCCTCCGTATGTTTCGCATTATCTGTTTCCATTTTTTTATTATTTCGGTCGAATGTTGTACGCGTCATTGCTAAATTTCCCTCTAATTCTGATATTTTCAATTTTAAACTCACATTTTCTCTTCCAAGATTAGTCCTGCTTTTAATCTCCATTGATATCTGACGCTCCTTCTTTTCCACTAGATTCTCCAAGTGTCTTACGTCGTTATTTCTTTCAAACAATTTTGATCGTAAGTCGCCAGATATCAGTTTCACGTTTTCGATATCGGCTTTCAGGGAACATATCTTCTTATTCAGGTTTTTGATCGTTTCTCGATAGTTTTCTCTCTTTATGCTGTGGTCCGATATCTGAGTGTCCTTCTGTTGAATATAAACGTTTTTCTCATTCAATTCGTTACACATATCTAAGATTTGGTCTCTCTGAATTGCAAAATCTTCTTCCAATTTTTTGTTTTTTAATTCCATTTCATTGATTATGCCAATCTTATCATCCATTTCTTTTTTAAGTTTCATGTATGCAGAATTCCACGCATTACATTCTACAGTATGTCTGGTATCCAGAGCTCGCATTAACTTCAGTTCTTGTTCTACCTTGTTTAGTTTCTTTTTCAATGTGGATACTTCGGAATTTGATACCTTATTAATATTTCCTCTATATATCGTTCGTTCAATCGTCTTCGGTTTCAGTTTATTTTGCATTTGGATTGATGCATTTAATTTTATGTGGGATTTTTCCAATTCTTCCTTTAAGCGTTGATTTTCCTCTCTGATTGCGGCCAAGTTGGAGCTCTTTTCTAAAAAACTTGACACTAACCTAACACTCAATTCTGCGGTAGCTGAAGTCATGATGATATGCGAGCAACTTGCATTAGTAACACTGAATCCCAAATCGGGTAAACCTTACTAACAAATTGTGCGTAGGATGCTACATATCTTATCTACAGAACGATTAAATAATATTGATTGGCAAAACCATGATAATATATAAAATAATAATAGGACATAAACATAAATAAGTTAGTCTAAATACTTACTTATCTTAAAGAAATGGCAGCCACACTTGAGACTGTTCTAAAAATATGAGATGATTGCTATAATTGTGAATATGAATAGTTAAAAGGTATTAGTAAAGTACTAGTACGCCCAAGGGAATATAACTACACGTTATATGCTAAACGATGACAAGTTCTTTATTGAAGTGATGAGTTTTCGTTTAGATCGCAAACACGTTTGGCTTTTGGTTCCCTGATCTGGGTGACCGTATAAGCCTGAAATGAGGCAAGGAAACAAAAAACTGTACAGTTATTAGGTATAAAAATAAACTAGTATTATAAAGACAAAATGTTATTTAAATTCTAGCAAGTAATGCTAAAGCAACTTTATAAATAAGTTCAAATTTCTGGCATCTCTTAGAGTACGTTGAGGTAATATGGCAACTTGTTTTTTAGTCGTCCATAACTTTATAGTCTGTACACCCAGTGGTGAAACAATGCTTACAAACCATACTTTAGGCTTTTAGGCAAATATAGTAGGCCATTTTTTCAAGCTAAATTTACTATAGGTTCATTACGAATTAAATGTCACAGGAAAAGTCAAATTGCGATATCCCCTTGCGACTGGGTAAGATGGCAACATATGTTGGGGAATATGGCAACATGCGGTGAAGCTATGAAATGAAGCTATTTTATTAGATTTATATTTCAATTAACAAACAAATATAATATTGAGAAAAACGAATAAAACTTTTATACTACTTAAATAATACCTACTTGTTCTGTATTATGTAAGATATGTTATTATGTTTGTTGGAGAAAATAGAAATACCAAACATTTACTGTATATTACAAAATACAAAAGTAGATAGTTTACACTTTAGTGAAAGATTCTTCTTTAGCATTTTAGATAAGAAAAAGCTGGTGAGAATCATAGAGATAATAGAGTGCTAATATCGATATCAAAACTGTCATCAATTGAAATACGCCATATTGGCATACAGGCGTCACCGATGACGTCGATACCATGGCGGATATTCAAATAAATCAAGTTAATGAGACACTAATAAACGTTT
>JARFOC010102496.1:0-12360 GCA_031763485.1 Osmoderma eremita | reverse complement strand
AAATCCGAAATAAATTTGTGATAAGTAGTGTCCTGGTTCTATTATTTAATAAACGAAGAAGTGTAAGAAACGCCAGCTCCTACAATTCCGTACAATACCTTTTCGGACCGGACCCCTTGATAGAAAAGTGTTCGCTCTTTGCACTGGCCTCTATATAAAGGGCATATGATATTAAGCGCAACTTAGAGATAATTAGCTCCCTCTATACGGAATTAACGCTAGCACCTGGCAAATAAACTACAGCCAGCATCAGGGAAAATTGCTTCGTATGTAAAAAACGCTAACCATATCATTGAATTGTTCACACAACAGAACATTCAAGATACAGACATTCTTGTCAGTTTTGACGTGAAATCTCTTTTTACCCAAGTTCTCATAGAAGAAACCCTATGTATAATCGAAACAGATAACAATCAACAAAAATACTTTATGGATCTGATTAAACACTGTCTAGTAAACACCTATTTCATCTACAACAACCAAAATTACAAACAGATTGAAGGTGCGTCATTGGGATCACCATTATCGCCAATAACTGCTAATATCTTCATGGAGAACTTTGAAAAGAGAGCATCTGCAACAGCAAGCCACAAACCAAAGCTCTGGTTACGGTATGTGGACGACACGTTCATTATATGACCGCACGGAGAATTAAATCTTAATCGAAGTGTAAATACACTAGTCCAAAGATCCCAGCAGTTAGCCGACGAAGAACATAGGCAAGAAGAAACAAAAAGAATACGCCGAACCTTAACGCAAAATGGCTACAGTCCTGCGGTAATTAACAAATCCATATGCAAACGCCAGAGAACTAAATCGGTAGACGAAAATATACCAAAACCCAAGGCATTTCTACCTTACATAAAGGGCACAACAGACCGTGTCGGTAAAATACTCGATAAACATAAGGTTGATATCGCCTTCACTACTGTACAAAAGCTTGGTGATACCCTGCGGAAGATAAAATACCATTGGAGGATCAAGGCGTTTATGAAATTCCCTGTCGAGACTGTGCTCAATCATACGTAGGCCAGACGAACAGAAGAATCAGCGTAAGAAAAGAGGAACATAAATTGGCGGTACAGAAAAGAGAAGCTATTTCGTCGTTGACACAACATTTCGTGGCGACAGGACATGGCATAGATTTTAGTAACACCAGAACACTCGCTAGAAGAACCCATCTACAGGCACGGATTGTGAGGGAAGCCATAGAGATTGATAAACGTCCGAATAATATAAATAAACAAGATGACGGACAGCGACTACCATCAACTTGGCGGCCACTCTTAAGAATAAAGAAATTGCATAACTCCAACGGCTCGAACAGCTCGCAAGGTGACCAATCCATACAATCTGTATGTAGAAATAAACAGTCTTTGTATTAATTTGACACACGTCACACATTATCGCAAGCAATTTTACAAAAACCTTTTACAAATATATGTGCAAATATGTGTTCAAGCGTAAATTCGACAAGATTTTAAATGTGTCACCAAACTAATGGCATTTTTTATCTCAAAAGGTCCACATTTTTTTTATTACTGCAAAATTAGGTACTGGTTTCTTTACTAGATCGTGTAAGTAACTATACCAAGTGCGGACGATTTAGGAATTGTTGTTGTCCAGTGTTGTAATCTAGTAAATAAGGAAACAATTAAAATACGGCTCACTTTGTATATGTTGTTTTACAATTACGCGTCAGTCAGATTCGAATAGTTTAGACCAGCAAATTGCAAGCGATTCGCCAAACGGTAAGAATAAATACTTACAACATCACAACACACGCAAAACATTTGGACAATTTTTAATCATTCGCCATGTTGATATAGTTAAACCATGGAAATGATTAGGGAAAGTTATTTCATTAATTAATAAATTAAAATATATTTGCCAGTTACATACTTCTTCATGCTTAGTTTATAGTTAGATTAGATATAGGTAGATCAATAATTTCTATTCATTTCATTAAAAAAATATAAAATTCTACCATCAAATCCTTACAATCTACTTGGTACTTGCATCTCTTTTGAAATATCCCAAACAATATTTTATTTAGAATAACTCTTAGACATTTGAACATTTGGCATTTGATGTTTCGTATTTATCTTCTACACAATATCCAATATAAAAGAAAGCAGTGCATCATTTTCTGTCTAAATTATTTTACTTTCAAATGTGACTATTTTCACTTAGAATTACAGTATGAACCCTGCATTTGTTTACTCATCAAAATTTGCGTAAAGCACAATATCACTAGTTGGATACAAGATACTCGTCCACAAATTTCCGCTCTGTTGCAACTATAAAACAAAATGGGAAATACTATTGGTTGATCCAAAACAACCACTTCTTAAGAAAACAACTCCTAGAACCCACCTTGGATTAGCACAGACTCACTTACATGGAAAACCTTAATAGACTGAGTTGCTAGGATTGTGAATCCAAAACGGTTTTGGGCCCTCGAGCCATGTGCCCTCGAGTCATGTGAAAATAGACTACGAACCACAATAAGATAAGAGCTTTCGAAATGGCCATTGGTATGTATAAGCTGCACAAACACAAATTTTGTAAAAATCCAAAACCAATGTTAGTATTTTAAATTTAGTCGCTAACATCATAGAAACATGTAATTTTTTTGAATTTGTTAACATAGTTAACAATAGTTATTTATGTATATTGTAACAATACGTTATCAAGATCGGTATTTTGGAGGTTATTTCTGTAAAATACCAGGCACCAATCAAAATGAGTTATATATCTGGGCAAGAGGTATTTTCAGAAATAAAACTTGGAAGTATAGGAGAACAGGAGATATTTAAGGTGTATAAGCCGTCGAAGACTGTTTACTTGATTTCGAAAGTTTATTTCAATGCAAATTGAAACTCAGAAGCAAAAACACGTTATTTAAAATTTAAATCATTAAAATTTCAAATTAAATATTTCCTTCTTGGAAATTTAAAGCTATTGATAGATTTAATTTTAATGGGTTTCAAATTGCGTAGAAAATCAACACGTTAATTGAAAAACACCCTTCGCTATACCAACATTTGAGTAGATCAGTTTTATTTAAAACTAAAATGGAAGTTGGGAATCGGTTAATTAAAGTTGTTGGGAGAAAAAATTTTGGAGGAATTTATACCCTTTAATATTATAATCAGCTTATTGCAATAGTATTATTATCGGCAACTGCAAAGAAAAATGAAACTATAATGATGGTTTAATAGCCCAACCTCTTTCTCACGTAAAGCCCAAATGAACAAACATCTGAGAATGCAAACAGACACCAAAGACACGTCTACCCAACACCTTTTCTCTCCCTCTCCTCATCGATAAATTTAATTACCCGTTAATGAGCTCCGTGACGTAAATAAGAGAGCGATGCTCTGTGGATTTTACCGCCTACCGCTTAAGTTTCTAGTCGGACGTCGATCGGGGTTGCGCCATGAAGGGACTAATAACAGCGCGAGAGAATCGTGACATTCGCACCGCCACGGCGCACCCCCAAAACGAAATAACAAAGAAGTGATAAATAGATCCAATTTGAGAATTACGGGCACGATGCGGTTCAAATATAATTTGCTGGGAATGGCGCCGATGCTACCTGGCGCCGCGCTAACCAATTACCACTACCGACGCCGACGGTCAATAGGGCGCCCGTTCCTGTCGGTAAATGGAACGCGAAAAATGTATTTCATTGCGAAATTGAATGAATGATGAATAGTCCTCGAATAATTCAGGGTAAACGTAAAATCGACGCATTTCAAATAGAGTTGTGGGCTTGGAAAATTGTTTAATAAAATGATGTTTGGTCCACAGTTCAAATCTAGAAATTCATTTTGCCGCAATTTTGAAAATGATGCTTGAAAATAGGAATGACGTTCGTTAGGTGGGGTTGAGCTTAGGTGTCCACCACTGCGTGAAATTTAAAGCAACTTGTTATATATTGTACCTACCCGTTTATAATAAATAAATGTTTTATTGTCTTTCATCTCTCCTGGTATTCATCCTAATTTCGTGTATTGTGTGCGTGGTGATCATTGTGTATATTATACTTGTCTTTGTTATTATGCACGTACTACAAACAAGCTAGTATATAGGCACAGGGTAAGGTGAGAATTTTTTGTTTTATGAATAGATCTCTACAGGATGTACGAGAATTAACACGACACAATATTCTGATAGTCTACTTTTGTTCCGCGAACACCAGCTTTGCGTCCGTCGTGTGTCCACACAGTAACAGCAATAGTTCACAGTCCATACAATCAATGGCTTTTGTCAGATCGCAGCAAGTCAGCACACAATCACCCTCATTGAACGTCCGCGTTACTTCCTCCAGCAGATCGACCATCGCAGATGTAGTAGCCCTCTGCTTTCTATAACCATGTTGATGTTCGGAAAATACATGATGTCGTTCCAAAAACTAAATCAGTCTAGTTTCCAACACCACCTTGAAAATTTTGGCGAAAGTGGCAATGTTGCTAAGTTGCTAGGATCAGATTTATCCCCGCTTTTATTCACTGGTATTACTTTTGATACTTTTAGTTGCTTAGGATATATATCCTCACTCATGCATAATAAAAATCCTGTGTACTCTGCCTTCCTCTTTGTAATAGCTTCATTGCTTGTTATGGTGGACCGGATATAACAACTGCTAATTTATTGCTAATAGAGATAAAGTACTCATTAAAATCTTCCGCGATTATTTTACTAGGGATGTCTTTCATTTTGTTATCAGATGTTGTTAATTTTCGGGTTATATGTTTCTTCTTTTCTTGAGAAATTTCCTCTGCGTATTCTCTCTTGAGCTTTCTGTACATTTTTTCTTCTTCTTTATTTCCTCTGGATTTGACATATACAAATGTAATAGTGCGTCCAATACCATCCGTTCATTTCGATCAATTTTCTACTTGGTTTGTATGTCGTTCTTCTACTTCCTGTTTTTACTTTCCTTCTCATGAAATGCCTCGTCAACTACAGCAGTAAAGATATTATGGAAATTGGTATAACTCGCCCACCATCAGCTGAAAGTAGAAGTTTTCAGTACCTAACATTACAAAATATTGGCTAATTTTGATGTTCTGATAGATTGACTACGAATAAAGAAGCTGCAGCGTTATGCCTTAATACAGAAGTTCTTAAAGTATGAGCCAAAACTTGATTCTTTCTATGAAACTGTGTTTGCGTAAATTAGTGCTCAAGCTGTCCAAATGGCCCTCCGTTGTCTTCAGCAGAACGTCTTTATAATTCTCTTCCTGGGTATCTCTGGATAAATTCGTAGGAAGATATCTCAAAACAGTTTGTAATCGTATTTTCTTAGAAGTAGGGTTGATCTGTTCACTCAAATCAAATATATGTATATTACTGCCTCCTTATACTTGAAGATTAAATGAATTAGGTTTTTCAAATATTACTACTACGGATAGAACTTTCGTCCTACAAAAAGAGGCAATAAGGGCATTATGTAACCTAGCGTCCCTGCACCCTAGGTCGTGTAGAGGATATTTCAAAAGAAAAAGTATACTTACCCTAACTCCTTTTTATATACAGCACGAACGAGCCCACTCTAGTCACCTAGTTTAATAGCAATTGAAACGCTAGTAGCAAATCTAACAACTATGGTAGTACATCAGTTCCCTGTTGGTCACAGAGTGGAGTGCATGCCGATTTATATTTATTTAATAGCGTTTGCTTGCTTGCTTATTTTCTTGGTGTATTTTTTATTAATAAATTATACTAGTATATTATTAATTTTTCTTAGTGAATCCTAATTTTATATAAGTATGGTTATATTTTTTATTGAAGAAAACAAATATGTTATAAAATGCCACAACCGTCACCAACCTATTCGAAAAATTACACATTCTTTTCAAGTGCATTTTGAAAAACTAATTGCATATAAAACAGGACGTCGTATAATTAATTACTTTGAAACTCATGATTGCTTATATCCTACGAAACATCAAAAGGAAGCCCAACAAAATGAACAACGAGATATTTTAATTTGCGCTGCAGTGGATGGGGAACCACATTTATCGAGCGGAGCAATTTCTGAACAAGTTTATGATGCACGTAACACCGTTCGTAGAGTTTAAAGAAAAAACAAATATTGTTCGTATAAATTTAAAAAAATCCGACGAAATCTTTCCCAACGACAAGTACTAAAGGTTTGGTTTTTGTGGGGCCCTTCTAAAGCGCTGCAAGGATAAGGAAAATTTTATTGGCCATATATTATTTACCGCCGAATCCTCTTTTCCGATGCATAGGGCAAATATTATTCGCCTGTTGCCTGATATCGATAAAAAAAATAAACATGTGATTTACTACGCACAAACGCAATATCCCCGGGAGTTGAATGTTTTGGCAGGTTTTTTAGGGAATCGCGTAATTGAGCCCTCTTCTATTCGTGGCAGTTTCAATTCCCCAAAAGTTGTTTTAGTTCTTTTGCAAAATAGTAATAGTCTCCAAAACATATTATATTCATACTATAACATATAGTATTACACTAGATAACGTTTCGTTTCAGCAGGATGGGTATCCTGCGCATAATACTACCACAGTTTGGGGATACTCAAGTAGTATATTTATTAATCGCTTAATAACTGCCTAGAGTGTAATTCGTTGATCTACTACAGATCTCCTGACGTAGCCTAGACGATTGCTGTCCGACTCGCATTTCCTCACAAACAACAGGGAAATTACTTGCTTCTAGGGTATGATTTTTTTAAAAACATATAAAACTCGCCGAATATCAAAAACCTATGCATGTAAACTAAAAATTTCAGACTGTGTGGTTTTCAGTATACAAGACCTTGAAGTCACAGTGATTTTCATATAAAATAGACCATAACTTCTGAAAGACGCTGTATACTTGAATGAAATTGTACACTGGAAGTGTGAGGTATGAGCATAATCCAAATATAAAATAATATACAGCCTGTTCCATTTAAGAACACGTATGTTATTTTCACCCTGGTGATATGAAACTCCTGTATATATGTAAATAATTTCAAATATCCAACTAATGTACCCTTTATAATGCTTCAAAATTCCAAACGTAGATACATATATATGTCATTTTTAATTTTTAACGCATCACTTCCTTCTTTGTTTATAACATTTGCATTTTCAATAACGTTCAAGATGTAGTCCGAAAATAATATATCTATATTTTGCTTTTTAATTTCAATTATTTAATTAGAATCGATGTTAAGGTGAGTTTTCATTAATAGAGTAAAAATTAAATAACTAATTTTTTTAATCTACTGTTACAGTTTCATTAATAAAGAGATATTTCATTTTAGTTAAATCTTAAAAAAACCGAAACTTCAAAAGAATGTAGTAATTTCACTTTAAATGGTTGCCTCAACAGTTATTAGGTTATTACACACACTAAATTACATGTACAATATTTTTGTAGTTTTTTCTGATGAAAACAATATATATATTGTTGAAACGTCAAAGAAAGCTTGTTTAATTAGGCATCCCACCTTACTCTACCAATCAGTAAAAGTCGCTGTCACCAACAACCAACGTTCATTCCATATATATAAAGGTACATAGTTTCACTTTGTCTTCTCAAAAGAAAATAAGTTTTTGCATAGTTTTTTGTTGCTGCTACGAATACAGGTCCCGAATACGTTTCTTACAGTCGTGAGTAGTATATCGTCGCAGTTCTATGTTAGGAATTTTAAATTATAAATTTCATTTTGTGTAAGTTTTGGTTAAGTTCGGTTCGTTATTGTGTTAGTGTTAGGTAAATGTGTACTGGAGAAGTGTTTGGAGGGACTTATTTCACAAGATTAGGTAAAATTACAATTGAGATTTGTTGATTGATTACTTTGTTAGTTTGTACGTAAAAATTGTATTGGATCACTCCTGTCGCACAATAGAGTCATTAATTGGGGGCACGTATTCCCGAAACACGTGTGCCGAATTAATCAATCCATCGTGCCGAGGAGTGATTCGATACAATCGCTATTGCTTTCCAGTAATTAAAATTTTTAATAACAAACCCTTAGTGGTTTTTGGATTTTTAATAATTAATTCAGGAATATTTAAATCATATTCACAAACGATTTCTTCTGCAAGTAATTTAATTTTTATCACTTCATCAAAGCTGTGTATTTATTAAAACATACTGTAATAATATCTGCCTCAGGGATTTGGAAGGTATATTGAACAATACCGTAGACTGTCCTTTCCTTCTCAAGCACATACCCTTCCTTGTTCCGTGTTTTCCTCCAGGATGCAATGTGCATATCGGCTGCCGATGTCAAGGACTAACTGTCTGAGAAGGACGCCAACAGATTTTATGTGTGGCATTGCCAATAAAATATAATACAATACATACAATACAATACAATTGATATTTGTTAGCTATGCATTAGTTCAAGTATTTTATCTTGATTTACATTTTCTATGTATCACTTTTGTTTTTGTGTATTTCACGTTGTTCTATTGTTTTTTGTCCTATCATTTGGATTGTTTCCTGTTGGACAATAAAGTTCCATTAATATTACTTACATTTATCAATTTACATTTTCAGGATTGGCTGTACAATTTTGGAATAGGAAGCGATTGTTGCTGATATTGGTAAGTTACTTAATAATATTAACTTTTACCTGTACTTGACGCATCGAATAGATGCCGTAGTAACGTCCCAATGACGTGAAGATTAAAAATTCCAAATCACAATATATAAACTTGTCAAGCCTGGGCTATTATTTGATAGTTGCGGTAAATACCTAACCTTACTTCCTGGGGGATTTTTGGAAAATATTCCTCATATCATGAATAAATATCTAGGTATAGTTTATTATAAGATAACATTAATACTGATTCTATTTAATCGTAGTAACACGATATTATTATTGAAAATGACAGTAAGACAGTCTTAAGTCTCAATTACTAGCTAAGATTATGTAATTGAACCACATTTTTTTGGAGGGGCTAGTGAATGGTCAAGTATATTTCGACTCTTTAGAAACTTTTACCGTTGTTATTGGAAAATGTTCCCCTAAACGTTCGTCAAAGAATGTGGCATCTGCATGATGGACCTTCGTTACTTCACACGATCATTTGTTGTGAGTGACTAGCTCGATCACTGGAGTTCACTAAAATTGACTTCTTCATCTGGTCATGCACAAAAAAAAACCTTGCATATCAAACACCGCCAACTACACAAGGTGGTGTGAGAAAACAGAATAAGAGAAGTATTCTCGAGTATTAATTTAGAAATGTTAAGAAATGTAAGCAGCTGCAATTTTGTATTGTTGGTTCGGGTGGATCTTTTGAACATTTATTATAGAACAATATTGTAGATAAACAGTTGGATTACTTTATTAACTGTCAGTCATAGCACCTAAAATATTCATTCTTTTTATGATATAAAATACAGGATGTTCCTTTAATAAAACGTATGTTTGATTCACCCTGGTGATATGAAACATATGTATATATGAAAATAATTTTAAAATCTTGAGTTTAAGGCTGGCTACAATGTTCGTAAACAACTTTTTTTGGTATCTTATATGATAACGGATATATTGAGCTTTGCCACACTAATGTGTCACCCTGTATAGACAAAATTTAAAGGTATACATACAAAACCCCTAGTTTCTGAATAATAAACATCAACAGCACAAATATATATACATAAGCAAGACAGAAGCGTTTCCGCAAAATACGGTATGTATCCAATATGTTTTGACCTTGAAAAAATTATATAAAACAAAGGTCTAATAGAATACAGAAGTATTCCAAACACATAAATACCTGAGCCATTTACAGTCGCAAATAATTGCAAATCTCATACAAACGACTCTAGACAACTACAAATTATCTTTAGGGGAAACGTGGAAAAGCAATGCCGAAACAAAATATAAACCTCTCGGTGTATTGTGATCGCAGTTGTAAGTACACTGGGACAAGAAAGGGACGCACAGATTAAATTCCCTGCACAAGCATAAAATGTATCGTGGTCGTTGTCGTTCTCGACGCAGATAAGTAATAGAATTTATAACTTTGAAGGGATAACTGAGGAGCGCCGGCTGGCGCTGCTAGAGCGCCCGTTTTATTATAGCTAGAGCCGTCGGCCTTTAATCAAAGTTGACGGGAATAAAACAAACCCTCCCGGTCATATGTTGATCAATGTCATGTGACGCCGAAAGCACAATTCTTATTCTACTGGAACCTCTGAAGAAATGTGGTGTAAAGCTTGCGTACGAGAATCCTTTCCGACAGTGTTGTAAATATAAACACATAATTTATGTTCTTTCAAGAGCCAAGATAAGAAGAAAAGGCTCATTTTTGAAAAGGGTTTGTAAACTATACAGATATCTATTCTACTCTATGTCCTTCTTTCGGTCCAAGTCTTCACTTGGTTGACAATGGGAACCCAGGTGCTCTCGTAACATGTTCAACGAATTTATTAAATCAATTTGTGTATGTAGAATAAAAGAAATACCCATTCTAAAAAAAACATTTTCCACAATTCGTCAGGCATCCACACTTTTCAAACTTACGAATAATATTTAATAGTTAGTTCAGTGGGAATAGGACAATTTTCGAACGCAAAAGTAAATCGCTCAATGATTTCTTTTAAACTACTGCCATTTTATAATTTGTATTTTCACATTGGTACTATAAACAAACATATTGGAAGATATGTGCTACTAAATATGTTCGCGCGGAAAATCAAGCAATGCGCACCCAAACAGTGGTTGCAGCAGAACGCGAATCTCATGCATCATGCATGTGTGTTCTCCCACCACCTAACGCCTAATATGGTTCTTGTTTGAGAATTGGTATCGGTGCATATAGCGAGGTCATCTTATGCCTAGTATAAAACCTCAATACTATAATTAATGCATTGCGACCACGGTATTTATCTAAATTACAAACGTAATGAATTAAAAAGCTAAAAATAAATAATGCATAAAACTGAATTAGTAATTATACTATATTGAACGAATGTGACACTACGAGTTTGGTCACCCCTGATGTTAGTATTAAGAAGAGGAGCGGGTTTCGAAGCGATCAAGCTAACACCTATCAGATCGTACTTATGAAATCAACTATATTGTCTTGTGCTGATCGAGCGAAAGGTTTGTGCTTTGGTGTACTGACGAACTTGTGTCCCGGAGGGGACGAAAATAACACTCTTTGTTTGGAAATTTTCTTCCTAAAAAGAGTTGCAAAGTAACTTGGACTGGCTAGGGATTCCACCAATGACAAACCTACACATATCCATTTAAAAATATTATGGGAACAGAAAGCTTTATTGTGTTTGTGTCACGGGTTAATTAAGCATAAATTAGTTCACGAAATTACCAGATAACCAAATAAGTTCGCGCGGTTTTTGTATAAAGTAGAGTGTGTTAGGAAAAGAGAAATAACCACGATTTTACTAAGAATATTAGGTCAAGGGAGGTATTTATGTTATTCGGGGTAAGCCGAAAAGGCCTCTGTATTATCGCTGCGTAACTGTTAACTGCATTCAATTCATAGCAGTTCACGGTACTTGGTATTATTCCGTGTCCGACTTAAAAAAACCCCCAATAAAATACATATGCGACGCAAATGGGAATTTTTACCCTATTGTCCCAATATCCTGGATTCTAAGACAGGTACTTTTTCGGAAACCATAACTCTTGACAATACTAGGTACAAATCATATACAAGTAAATACTGGAGATACGCCCTCTAGACTTGCAGCCAATAATTTAAGTTAAAGTAGTTTTCTTTGGTTTGTAAGATACAAAATTAACGGGAGTACT
The DNA here is from genome assembly GCA_031763485.1 of Osmoderma eremita. Taxonomy (NCBI): domain Eukaryota; kingdom Metazoa; phylum Arthropoda; class Insecta; order Coleoptera; family Scarabaeidae; genus Osmoderma; species Osmoderma eremita. Next base: position 583 of record JARFOC010102496.1, on the reverse strand, counting down.
GAATCGTCAAGTATAAAGTATAGATGTAAGCAGTGTAACACTAGATTTAAAACAGTTTCTGCCTCTTCTTCTGCGGACGTCAGAGCAAAGTCTCATGCCTACCAACTAGGCTTAGTTCTGAAATGCTAAGGACCAGGTTTTCATCGGCGTGTCATTGTTAAAGTGTTCCGTCCTATCTGAGATCGTCGAAGTCCTTAGCCCTGCTGTAGCATAGCTGCTCGGATAAAGGAGGGAAGTTCTCAAACGCGGCTCCTCTTTTATCTAAGCGTAGGACCGGCAAAAGGGATACTTAACTACCCTGTTCATCCAGACGGATGTTTTGAAAATGCTACTTATATATTTTATTCAATTCGTTCACAACATCAACCTAATCGGCAATTCCAGATTTCTGTTGATGTCCCACTGCATATTCTCTATTGTCTCGTTTACAGTGCTAATCATCTCCCTTTTCCATGTCAGTTTACCTTTTGACAGTGTAATGGAACAGTACGAATAAAAGCTTTTTATTTAACAAATTTAAATACCATAGAAATTTTAAGTGTCGGTGCAGTTTTGGCAAGGTTTTAAGTTGATGTTGTTAAAT
>JARFOC010102485.1:0-12360 GCA_031763485.1 Osmoderma eremita | reverse complement strand
ACACTGCCAGAAGGCCACACATGCTTTCTCGGTTTTTGCTTTGACGTGTTTGCCCCAGTTCAGTTTTCTGTCAAGTATAACTCCCAGATACTTGACTTCTTCTGAGAAACTTAGGACTTTGCCAAGCAATTTTGGTGGGTGAAGATGTTCCACTTTTCTTTTGTTGGTGAAGAGCACCATCTCTGTTTTATCTGGGTTGACAGAGAGCCCATGTTCTTTACACCAATTTTCAATTGATGCATAAGATTACAGAGCACGCCCTAAAATCTACCATCTATGAGGACGGTAATGTCGTCCGCATATGCAGTTGTGTAGAAGCCCGACATATTGAGTGCATGGACAAGGTCATCTACCACAAGGTTTCACAACAGTGGTGACAGAACGCCTCCTTGGGGACAGCTTCGGTCCACAAGCCGTCTAGTCTTTGTGTCTCCTACATTAACTTCTATTGCCCTGTGCCCTAGCATGAGACGTAGGCAGCCTACCAGGGTCGGCTCAACCCCATGCCGAGCAAGAGCAAGAGCATTGCTTATAACAATTAAAATATGTCAAATTAAGCAGTGTCTTAAGACCATCTTCCGATACTACTGATGATGATGATGAGGCCGATATTAACTTAATAATAAATTCTTTGGGTTCATCTTGCATCTCGTCTAATTTCCACATTCCTACTTCAACTAAAATTGATAAATATAAATAAAACAAACCATTATTTTCTTAACATGTTTAATGTAATTTTGTCAATTATGTATTGAAATATTCTCGTATCCTTGCTGAATACGTGCAGGCATAATCCTCAAGAAATGCTCGTCTAGATGTACTTACTGTGCTCTCGGTCCAGTACTTTTGTTATAAAAAGTCTAGTATTCACCCACAATTCATCAGTAAAACCATGTTTCTCCCTTCGGTTTAATAGCACGTAAATAATCATGATGCCATCTTGTAATATTATCATGGTCCATCAACATTACCTTCTTTCCAATATTTTCAAATGTCGGTTAGGAACCGATATATTGTACTTCTTGAAAAATTGGGTAAATCTACTTACTTACTATTTATTGCAACTAAAACCAGGTCATGAGGAGAGTTATCGCCTGGATGGATGACTACGGGCTTCAACTGGCGACACAGAGGAAATTACCACGTCGAGAGCCATCAAGTATATCTAAATAATAGAATGACGATTTGGGATCACCTCTGTCATGCGGCAAACAAAGCAGGCCAGAAAGTGGCGACACTTATTTGGCTTTATGGCCAATGTCGGTGGATCTTTTGCTAACAAACGACGATTGCTAATGTCAGGGTCCGAATCCATTTTTCTCTATGGGTGTGAGATCTGGGCGGACGCACTCGACTAGAAGAAATACCGTCAAAAGATAGCTGCGGTCCAGAAGAGAGGAGCGCTACGAATCGCTAGCTCCTATAGGACAGTTTCCCAGACGGCTATATTAGTAATACCAGGAATGGTGCCTATTGACCTACTGGCTAAAGAAAGAAAGCGCATTTGGAAGCTCAAACAGGCGGGAAAAACTGTGGCTCATGAAGAGAGAGAGCGCACCCTTCGTCGAAAACGGGGTACTATTTTACCCAGTTCCTGTCCGGGCACTGCTACTTCCATGATTACCTGTTTAAAATGTGGAAAGTGGGTAGTGCTCGTTGCCTGTATCAGGACTCCGATAAAAACAATGCTTACCACACAGCCTTCGAGTGCTCGAGGTGAAAAGCAGAAAGAGACGTCGTAGAGGGCGAACTGGGACCATTATCGCTTAATATCATCCCGAAGATGGTGGAAAATTGAGGATCCTGGCAGAGGGTCTCCTCATGTATAGAAAGAATTTTAACCGCCAAGAAGGGAGAAACTGACGGATAACGAAATGTGTCGAAATGTCGGGGGATGGTGATCAACTGGCTTAATTCACAATTCTATGAATTTGCTTACGCGAATTCCGTAAAATATTTTTAGAATACTTTGGTATTCTCCACTGTGCCAAATACCGGTCCCAAATGGATACGATTGAGACATATTTGGAAAACTTATTCTGTCATCTTTACGGACAAGAGTGTTTTTGCGTAATCTTCACCACGAAAGGAGAGGCCATTTATACGATAAATACGGAACACCACCTTGAAGAAATATGAATAACTGTACTGAGGTGCATACCTGTTTCCGAAGATAGGGGGTTTTTTAGTGAGTGCATAATGCATTTTCCCCCTCAAAAAAATTTATTATATACTTGTAAACGAAAATTCTTGCGAATAACTTTATGATTTTCCTGGTTTATAACCTTTGTCGGTTGCTGGATTTCGTTTTCTTTACGAACAGAATATACTATTCATATGCCACAACCAAGCCGTTTACTAGTTTCTTCTACTGTCCCGGAAACACTCATATTTTTAGCAAAATATGTAAAGCAATTCAAAATCATTTGCTTTTCTTTTAGCGAATAGATTTCCCCCCTTCGCCTTTGTTTGTAAGCTTCCATACTCCAATTCTACAAATTTATCATTTTTCTATTATATGTAAGCATATATTAGTTGTTTCCATTATACTTACCATAAGACAAGAAAAACTGGGAGAATACAATGGACACAGAAGGATGAACCGAAATTGGCAAGTGCCAGACACAGTGAATAATAGGATAATACCAATGAATACCAACAACCTATAAATAAATATGTGGCAACAAGTATATAAATATATATATATAATATAATAAAGCTTTTAAAAAGATATTATATTTTAAATTATCTGGAAAGCTCTTCATTCCATTGTCTTTTTCTTAATTGCATTTTAATCAGCATTAAAAACACTGAACATTTGATAATTTAACCCATTCATAATAAAAAAGTTAACATTAGCATATTTTTTAATAATGCTAATTGTATGTCGTAAATGTAAATATGTGACCATCAGTAAAATAAAAGTATAAACATCTTTAATACTTTTAATTGCTTTTTATGGTGCCCTTCAAGATTCGGTTTGTGAAGTTAGAATATCAGAAAACATTTGTGAATAGAAATTTGATAGCTTCTAAACTGTACTTTAGTTTTCTCGACACAAAGCACATATTCCGTGGATTTTTTTTTTCAAATGCCTTTGGATTTGCTTCAATATGTATTAATTAATTTCAGCAAGCAGCTGATGTGTATGTTTCTTAAACAAGTCCTGCATTGGAAGGAGTTAGATATTTCTGTTAATTTACGACAATATAGGCATAGCTGAGTCATATATGTACTATTTTGTAATAGAAGGAGTTTCAGATTAGATTTGTATGCAGTAGCATTAAAAACAGTTGTTAAATCTTCTCTTCGAGGAAAACGTTCGAAGAAATGAACTAAAAAAATGGCGTAATGCATGAATCAGTTTGCTTTATATGATTTACAACGTTCTATTCGTATGCGTATCTCCTTTCAATTGTATCAGCTTTTGGAATTTATTTTTATAACTATCTCCGACACTAGATTCATTTCCCAATGGGTCAATTATGGTAAGCTTCATTTCGCTCTGGGTATATATAACCAGTATATAATGGTTCATTAAGCAAAGCGGCATAACAATATCATTTTTTATGAATTGTATTCCATCAAGAAACGCATTAGTTAAAATATGGTCCTCAAATATTATGGATGACTTTGCAACCGAGATTATGTGGTATTTGTTTCTGTAGTTTTTATTGAATATATGAATGCAGTGATCAATAACAAAACTAGATACATATTCATTAGCGTTCAGAGTAATGAAGTCGGTAACTAATATTTCCTTCAATAAAAAACTTATATTTGGGTCATATGTTACAAAATAGCCTCTTCCATTAGCTGGATTTCTTTAGTAGCTAGAATTAGACACTAAACCGTTGCCAAGTATCTTTAAGCTTTCTGTTGCTATCGACTTTCTTTGAACAATGAATAGCTGCCTATTTTTAAATAATAATTTACGCAACACATGGAAGAAATAAAAGGTTTTCAATTTTATTAACATTGAGTTCCAAAATATTTTATTTCTACAGATACGTATTATATTTATTTTAAGAGTAAAAATTATAAAATAGCACCACATTCTATCAGTTATTTCCAGCGATCCTTGAATTTAATAGTAGTAATTATGTGTCGTATTTAAACATTTGCCGTCACTTATATCCAAAAAATCAAATTTGTAAGAATTTGGGTCGCAATGTCGAGCATTGTATGGAGATTTGACCTCCAAAAGGTTGTTGGGAATGGATGCTCCTCCTGGACAGATAACCCTGCTGGTTGACACACTCCATTAGTTTTATTTACGCACGCTTCTATAGCTAACATTTCACACATTGTTCCGTGAATTGTTGCGGGCTTGTTAATATCTTGGTCATCAATAAGAAAACTGATGATATTATTGAATGATGAAATGTTTTTGACTTTGCAAACTCGTCCAAAAAAGGAGGACGTAACCCTAAGTTTCCTCTGTTCTCTCCAAACGGTTCTGTTATTTTGAGATCGCGTAGAGAATCCGTTGTTCACTGGTCATGTGCATATTCTTTAAATATGTTTCACATTCTTCAATAATATCATTTGTTTGCAATGATTGAATCTGAATATCAAACGTTGTATTAGAATGTACAGTACATAATTTACACACGAAATCACCACTAGGTTTTGTTTTTGCCTTCGACCGACATGTCGCAATCTTGGTGAATCCATCGTTAGGCATTTGTCACATTGCACCCAGGATGTGCCTTCGTCGAGCATTCCATGACCGCAGTAAGCACACTGAGCGATGCCTTTATCATCTTCGGGATAAATTACTGGTTCGTTAAAAATTACAGATGATACCTTTTTCAAATGTCTTCCGGAAAAATGAGTTTCTGTTTTTCCGGCTCTCTTTCTTCATACTTCATGCGAATGTTTTTAATCTGATAGGTCGGTTTTAGTTAAACGATTTTTTTAATTCCAATTTCACATCCCATTTTTATTGACACAACATCTTGTCTCAATTTTCTGACAAATTGGGAACATTTTAGGTTTCTTTGGCCCTCCAAACTGATGTGTTTTAGTTGACCGAAATAATTTTCCACTGCAGCATTACTGAACGGTTGATTTTTTAACATTAATCCGGTATACAAAGAACAAAATGGCAAATATTTATTCAATATTATATTCATAAAGTCGTCGTTGTGGAATACGTTTTCTATGGTTTCTGATTCTTCAAATGTGATACTGCCAGTTAAATTTACATACCGTTTGTGGAACGGGCTTGATTTACGTAAAGTGGTGGTACCATTATCAGGGAATTTCTTTGTTTTACCTACGGAGAGTACTAAAGCTTCATTTATGTCGCTTGCGTCTCTTGACAGTGACTTTATATTTGTAAACGCCAATTCAGTTTTTGAAGTGCGAAAAGAATTTTTCGAAATAATAAATGTATTTAAAATAAACTTATCCAAACTATGTAAGTCTGTTAACAATAGTGACGCCACGAGAAGATCTTTAAAATAATGGTTTTGTTCATTATTCTTAGCTAATTTGTCTATGTCTTTGCATACAATTTTAATAAAATGAGTGCAACACAGATGAATACCTACTATATGTACATCACTCGGTTTACGGTTCTTTTCCCGATAAATGATGTTTGCTGTACGTACTCTTTAAAGTACAGCGGTTAAAGGACTTACAGATAGCATGTATATTTGCGAACGAAAAATCTAACTACACCTGAAAATGCAGACCTTGCGTTATTTTCCTCACATAAGTATCGAAAATCACGCAGAAGCTTAAAAATTGCGTTTGAGTCATGACTTGCGGATAACATAGAAAATACAGTATATACTCTTTTGGTGTTTTTCAAATTTATAACGGCGGTATACAAATAAATCCTTTTTGATTTGATAACATGTGGGTGCCTAACAAAGCCATCAGTGGCATCAAAATATATGAAAGGAAGTTCGTCTCCAATGTTTTGCAATTTCAGCATCTGCACTTGCGCCATACTGAATAACTTAACATTAAATGGAACACTTACTTCTTTAATATACTCGGAATGATTACTCTGCATCAAGATCATATCAATGAAATCGTGTTTGTTTCTGTCTAATAGAGACAATCTTTCTTCGTCTACCATCGGATTTTATTACTTGCAAATTTTTACCTCTTTCCAAAATTATGTTAGAAGCATCAATTAACGTATTTTTCTTATAATTAAATGGTTTTGTTTTTAAAAATTCTTTGTACATCTTTCTCTTACAACGCCCCTTACCTGATGCGTTGCCTATTCTTGGTGCCAATAATCTGTCGACGTAGGATAAACAGATTCTTTTCTATTTCGTATATGTATTCAAAATATTTTATGTCCACATTAAATCACCCTTCATTATTCTTTTATTAAGATTTATACCATCCTTTACTACTTTAGGTGGCGTTTTCACCCCCCGTGGACGGCTGGCAAGGGATTTTGTTGGTGATTCCTGTGTGTAGTATCGAAATGTGAATAACCCCAATGGGGTTAGAAATTGATGCCCGGTTGCCAGTAAACGTACCGGATTTTTTAAATACTTTAGGGGGCGGTTCCACCTCGGTGGACGGCTGGCAAGGGATTAAGTTAGCTGTTACTGTATGTAGTATCGAAATGTGAATAGTCACTGTGGGGTTAGAAATTGATATAAGATTGCCTGTAGATGTACGGAATTTTTTAATACTTTAGGGGGCGTTCTCATCCCCTTGGACAGCTGGCAAGGGATTTTGTTAGTGGTTGCTATATGTAGTATCGAAATGTGAATGATCTCTATGGGGCTAGAAATTGATATCCGACTGCCTGTAGACGTACGGAATTTTTTAATACTTCAGGGGGCGTTTTCACCCCCTTGGACAGCTGGCAAGGGATTTTACTAGTGGTTGCTGTATGTAGTATCGAAATGTGAATATCTCTGTGGGGTTAGAAATTGATGCACGATTGCCTGTAGACGTACGGAATTTTTTAATACTTTAGGGGGGTTTTCACCCCCGTGGACGGCTGGCAAGGGATTTTGTTAGTGGTTGATGTATGTAGTATAGAAATGTGAATAATTCTTATGGGGTTAGGAATTGATACCCGATTGTTGTATGTAGTATCGAAATCTGAATAATCTCTATGGGGTTAGAAATTGATACCCGATTACCTGTGGACGTTCGGGATTTTTTACTACTTTAGGGGGCGTTTTCACCCCCGTGGACGGCTGGCAATGGATTTTGTTAGACTTTGCTGTATGTAGTATCGAAATGTGAACAATCCCTAGGGAGTTAGAAATTGATACCCGATTGCCTGTAGACGTACCGAGTTTTTTATACTTTAGGGGGCGGTTTCGCCCCAGTGGACGGCTGGCAATGGATTTTGTTAGTTTTTGCTGTATATAGTATCGAAATGCGAATAATCTCTATGGGGTTATGCGCTAATATGCACGGGACGTACGTCTATGGATGTTCGGGTGTTTTCCGAAAATGGGCCGCTAACTTTGAGCTGTTAAGTTCACACCGGTATAAATAGCTAGGTATAAAGCGGCCTTTATTCCCGCTCCAACTTTCACTCCATGTTTTTTATTTTCTAACGCACCCCAGAAGATGCTGTCACGGTTGCTACGGTTTGATTCACGGTACATAAGGCCGAATCCATTAACAACTAATTTATTTCAGGCTCAAGTTGTCAAATAATATTTTATTAATAAATTAAATTAGATTGTAAAAAATGGGCCTTATTTCGAAATAATTAAAATGTATAAACAACACTTATTTTGGAAAGAGGGGAGTATAATTTACCTCTTAGAACAGCAGCGCATATGTCTCTAACTTCGGATTCAGAGAAACTGCGGTCCTGAAACAGAAACTTAAAATAAACATCAGAAATCCTAATCCTTCATCTACATTATACCTTCATCTTAAAATTAATTCCAGTAAGTATTTTGAATTTCCCACGGCCTTAAAACCGTTGAATTCAACATTCCTCGCTGCGCCAATAGCAGGCCAGCGTTTGAATTATCTATCTTTGTTTTCATTCCACAGAAAAACATTCTCGGTCGTGGGCATTTGTATTTTAAATGATAACTAGTGCCAAAATAAGAATAAGGAAGGTACGTAAATACAAGTTTAATTTATACGCCAATGCGAGTGCAACTTTACTGGCAGAAAATTAAAGGTAATATTAATTAATTATAGACTTAGCATGTGCACTGCTGTCGTTTCATGTATAAATATTCTGTTAAAATCCACATGTCAGAAATATAACGGTCATTTTATTTAACATCTTCAATTCAATACCGATATAAATATTAGCAAATATATAATGTTGACTTCAATTAATTATTAGTTATGTATAATTTTTTTATTGTTAGTACATTTATATATTTTATTGCAGATGTCTCAACACACAGAACACTTAGACGAAGAGAATGTAAACTTACAAGCAAGCAAAGCAATTGTACATCCATCAAAATCGAAATGTTGTACTAACAGGTCCGCTTTGGGAGAAGTCGGAAATAAAATTCATAACAACGCAACACAAAATGATGGTAAAGCGAAGCAATTCAAACCCCGAGCAGCTGGTGTCATAAAAAAGCTTCCAGTGGTGACGAAGAAAACCCAAGTGACAAATAACACAAGGACTAATAAAGCAGTTACGCAATCTGGTCCAGCAAAATCCAAAAACGATGACAAGAAAACCTTGGCGTCGCAGCAATCAGTAAATTTACCAAATTTTGTGTCTGGAAAAGTTCCATTTTCATATTCCACAAAACAACTAGTAGAAATTATTGATGTAGACACATCTGATAATCCATTGCATGTATCTGAATATGTACAAGATATATACAAATATTTATTAGAGTTAGAAGATAGATTTAATATCAAAAAGAATTTTTTAGATAATCATAAAACAACATCACGAATGAGAATGGTATTAGTAAATTGGATGGTTGAAGTTCATATAAACTTCAAGTTGCTCTTAGAGACATTACATCTTGCCGTTGCGATAGTTGATAGATATTTACAATTGAATAAACAAATAGGAAAAGATACGTTGCAATTAGTTGGTACAACTGCATTATGGATTGCTGGTAAATACGAAGATATTTATATACCCTCATTGTCAGATTTTATGTATATATGTGATAACACATTTTCTCAACAACAATTCCTGGAAATGGAACGGGAAATACTTAAAAAACTTGAGTTTAATTTAGGTAGACCATTGTCCCTACAATTTTTAAGGAGATTCAGTAAAATTGCAGGTGTAAATTCCGACCAACATACTCTTGCAAAATATTTATTAGAATTAGTATTACTTCAGAATGAGATTTGCCATATTAAACCATCGTTGCAAGCTGCTGCAGCTTGCTGCTTATCAATCAGTATTTTAGATGGTTTAACAGATCCTAGTCATGCGTGGAGTGGTATGTTAGTTCATTATAGTAGTTACTCATATAAAGACATAAAACCTATGATTATACTTATGGCATGTACATTGAAAAAAGCAGAAATATCAAAACATAAATCAATTCGCACTAAATATTCTAGTGCTAATTATTCAAAGATAAGTATGCATCCTAAACTTAAAGGACCACTAATAGAAAAGCTTGCTGCACAATCTTTTATTTGTAATAAAAAGTAATATATTGTTTTTCTTTTATTTATAGACTAATGTTATTTTATTGCTATAACTCATATATATATATATATTAAGATAAATATTTGTGTAACTCTTATTGTAATATGGATAATTTTATATAATAAAGGTATATTTAAAACAATTTTAAGTAGTTGTTAGGAATTAATCTTATAAAAAATTGAGATAAAAAATTAATTCAATGTGTATAATTTGTCGATAACTGTTGCTTCTACAATTAAAATATGTTACTATTGATTTTGCTTACTGAAATCTTTTATGGCATGTGGTTTTATGATGCCTTGCCAACATGCTGCATTGTTACTGATTTGTGAATAAATCTAAATTTATGTAGCATTTAATGTGTTTCAATGGACAGTTGTCATTACAATGATAAGTGCGATAAGTGCTTATTGATCTCTGGTGTCTCGACTATAGGTGAGTATACAGGGTGACGCATTAGTGTGGCAAAGCTCGAAATATACGTTATTATATAAGATGAAAAATGTAATTTGTGAAGATTGTAGACAGTCTTAAACAACATTTTAAAATTATTTTCATATACCAGGTGTTCAAAAATTTCGGGGCACTGTTGCTAACTTTCTTATTATTTATGCTACAGATTCGGTTAAATTAGCAATGATTCAGTGTTGTTTAAGGTGCAATTGAGAAAAAAGCAATTGAATGATGCGTTTTTAAGTTAATTTAAAATTCAGTATTTTTTTTAAATTGAAGATCCTGTATATTTTTCAATATTTGGAAAGACAATATAATATTTAATTTAAGAGCCCTAATACACTTTTGCCCTAATATGAATACTCAAAAAGTTAGGAGGGATTTTATTTTAATACGCGTTTTCTTGCATTAAAAATCGCAGTAGGCTTGGTTTGTCTCAAATGAAAACAAACAATGCAATTGTACAGAACTGTCAAAACTATTCCTAGCCGGTTTAACGGTATCTTGCTTTATGCTGCCATTAATGAGTGAATCTATTAGCTGAGTTGCCATTTTTGAATTTTTTCTGTTTATCAGTTGTTGATGTGTTCCCTGTTTAAGTAATTATTTACTGAATCAGTTATTCGATTATTTATTTCTCTGTCTGTTGTTTTGTCTTATACTCATACAGAGAAATGTGATATGCTGCGGGCATATTTTTCTTGCAAAAGAAATTGCGACAGAGCCTTACAGCGTTAGTTACAGCCAAATGTTTCCCAACAGAGTACTGCCATCTGTGGTACTGCCAAATACACCGATTTCGGACTATCAAGACAACCAAAATAGGAAATAAAAATATGTTCTAATATCTATTGCCGGTAGCGGTAGTGTCACTGGGTACACGCGACTTTGATCATTTTGTTTTCTATATGTAAACAAATGAAGAATAGGTTGAAATCTTACACTAAATGGTATTCCAGATATTTTTAAAATGTTTTTGAGTAAACCTTCAGCACGGAATGCTTTCTTTTAAGTGTTAACATGAAGCGTTTTTTTCCCGACATAGAGTTTTGAAACATATTTTAGAAGTAGTTTTACGTAATACGTCATCAATTTTACGTTCGCTAAAATGCTGTCTTTTGAAACGGTGTCGATTCTAGGGCAAATGCACAATTACGCTTCCGCACAGTAAATCTATTTATTATTGATTTTTGGAGAGGTTAGGTAAAGTAATATATGCACAATTTCGTTTCGAGCATTTTAAACAAATTCTGCCATTTGTAGTATATGTATGGAAAATTCAAATTTAGCGCCGTTATTCCGCACGGGTAGTTCCCGCCAGTATGGGAAAGGGCGTGGAAATGAGCGGGAATGGTAGAGAGGGAGTCAGCATACCCTGGGATCTTAAATCGGATGCGACGAAATATTGGATTTACGCACCATCAAAATAACAGATGTCGCGCTATTCGAATCAAGTATTATCTAACATTATTCTAATAAATCGATAAATGAATTGCGATTAGTGATGCGTCGTCCATTATGATTGTTTGTTTATTTTATGTCTGGTGTCAATGTTCTTGATTATCGTTTGTGTATATTCAAAAACGCTTTGTGAGAGTTTTTTATTCTTTCTATGCGCCAGTTATTGTGTGTGCACATTGTAAATAAGAATTTAATTTTAGTATAGAATAGCAGCCTTGTTTATATACTACCATAAACAAAGATAGGAGTATCTATGTTAATATTATTGTACAGGTAAGAATTCCTGGGAATTTCCTGAATCCATTAATTATGCAGGCAAACAAATTGCAAGAAAATGATAAATTTGTTAGCTTCTCGGTTCTCAATAATACTCCACTATGATAGTAATTGTCTCGTTACAACTTGTCACTTAACCCTTACGCACATGCTACATACATCTCTCATCTCCCTCCTGAACATCGTGATATACTGTTCATGTTGTTCTATTTTAAATTTTGGCCCCAACAAATTGTATATTATATGTATGAAATATTTCATTATTATTGTATAAGAGGTGCATGTCATTTATCGTCTATTATTTGTACATGTATTCCGATGAAACCATAATAAAGTTTGTGTAAGCAATATATATATTTTATGTCATTGTTTTTGTAATATACATTTATAATTAAATAATAAAAAAAATTTTGAATTTACAAAATTAGGTACCATCAAACCATCAGATGTCGCTTTACGTTGTTTCAAACTGATAGCATTTAAGATACCCTGCTAGGGGATTCAGAACTACTGTCGAATCGAATGTCGAATCGATTCGAATCGAAACGTTCGACATCGACAATACA
>JARFOC010102454.1:0-12365 GCA_031763485.1 Osmoderma eremita | reverse complement strand
AAGGGAAAAGGCTGGATGCGGGTTGGAATAATGATTATTTATTGAAAATCCTAATAAATTAAGATGCGTTTGCCCTGATGGGAGTAGCCCTTTTTTACTGAAATTTTATTCGGTCAGTAGTGATTTGGATTATGTAACGGTTTTAAACAATATATTCAATGAATAAAGCGGTTAAAAATGGTCTTATTGGAAAATTTAGCGACAAGAAAATAACAATATACCGAAAAAAATGATTATCATTGCACTCAAGTATATCGGCATAAGCCACGGCGCAGGCCTGCTGCGGGAACATTCGCTTAAATTTGAAAGTTACTCGTTCGTGCTGACAGTAGTGCCTCCGCGATCTACGCTCATCCCTATGTTTTTGTTCTATTGCCGATTAAACACAGGCCTTGCCGGGGAGCTTACATGTTGAAGCTCAGTCAGCTTTTCAAAACTTGTTAATAACTTTCTGTATATATCCGTATGAATCTTACTATTATTATTTAATTTTGTAACAATGGAAAAAATGATTCGCTACATAGAAACACTGCTTAAACGGCACGACTATGTAATCGTGCCCGGATTCGGCGGTTTTGCATTCCACCACCAATCGGCCGTTATCCTTAACGACAGCATAGAACCGCCGGCTGTAAAGGTAAGTTTCAACCCGTTGATGAATACTTCCGATGGGCTGTTGGCTATAGAGATATCGCGTATGGAAGGGCTGAGTTTCCGCGAAGCTTCCGGAATGATAGCCGAAGAGGTCGACAAACTGAAACACGCGCTGAAAAACAAAGGCAATGTGGAGTTCGGACGGATAGGCTTTCTGAAAACCGACGAAGAAGGCAAGACCATTTTTACTCCATCGCAAAACACCCACATGCTACCTGCCAACTACGGGCTAAGCACTCTGCATTACATCGCCGCGCAACAACAGGAAACAGAACGCCGTGTGATTACATTTACCCTTCCGCCCGCGCGGAAAATAATTCGGTATGCAGCTATAGGCGTGGTTGCCGTAGGGCTGTTCTTTGCGGCTCCCAACCTGAATAACACCGCAAAAAATCTGGCAAACCTGTGGCCGGCCAGGCAACTGAACCCAACGCCGGAAATAACAGAATCGGTCCAACCCCTGATGATAGCTATTCCCTACACGCAAGAGGTATCGGAAGCATCGGCACAAACAGAAATATTATCGCACCATGTTATCATATCCTGCATGGCGTCCCGACGAAATGCCGACAATCTATGCGACTGGCTTAAACGGTCTGATTACACTAAAGCACATATACTATCTTCAACCAGGATCTATCGCGTAGTTATTGAGTCGTTTGCCACGAAAGAAGAGGCCATTGTTTATATGCAACAACTGCGCGCGTCTACTCCACAGTTTGCCGACGCGTGGGTACTGAGCGAATGAATATAGTCTGCTGAATTAACTTTCCGTTTTCAATTTTCAACCGAATAATAGCTTGGAGTAAGCCTTGACCAAATAAATAAAAGCAATTGAAACTCTTCAACTGCTTTTATTTATTTTATCTTTTTGAAACATCCGGGTTACAACTTTCTGTACCGTACCCGTTTCGGTTCTTCGTTACCCAATCTCATTTTTTTGTTTTCTTCGTATTCGCTGTACGAACCTTCGAAATAGAATACTTCCGAGTTGCCTTCGAAAGCCAGAATATGAGTACATATACGGTCGAGAAACCATCGGTCGTGCGAGATAACCACGGCACATCCGGCAAAGTTTTCAAGGCCTTCTTCAAGTGCGCGGAGCGTATTCACATCTATGTCGTTAGTAGGCTCGTCGAGCAGTAACACATTGGCTTCGGCTTTCAGCGTGAGTGCCAGATGCAGACGGTTGCGTTCGCCTCCCGACAAAACGCCGCATAGTTTTTCCTGATCGGCTCCGGTAAAATTAAAGCGGGAAAGATATGCACGCGAATTGATCTCCTTTCCGCCTACACGGATAAATTCCAATCCTCCCGACACAACCTGATGTACTGTTTTTGCAGTATCGATATCTTCATGAGCCTGATCAACGTAAGCCGTAACAACTGTTTCGCCTATTTCGAACGAGCCTTTATCAGGTTTTTCTATTTCCTGTATCAAGCGGAAGAGCGTGGTTTTTCCGGCGCCGTTAGGGCCTATAACGCCCACAATGCCGTTGGGTGGTAAAACAAATTCGAGGTTATCGAACAGCAATTTATCGCCAAAGGCTTTAGCTACGGTGTGTGCTTCGATGACCTTATTGCCGAGACGAGGCCCGTTGGGGATGAATATTTCGAGTTTTTCTTCACGTTCGCGTATATCTTCGTTCAATAACCGTTCGTAAGAGTTCAGACGCGCTTTGCCTTTCGCCTGTCGCGCTTTAGGCGCCATGCGTATCCAATCCAACTCGCGTTCTAATGTTTTGCGGCGTTTACTGGCCTGTTTCTCTTCCTGTTCCATGCGTTTGGTTTTCTGTTCGAGCCACGATGTGTAATTGCCTTTCCAGGGAATGCCTTCGCCGCGGTCGAGTTCGAGTATCCATCCGGCAACATGGTCAAGAAAATATCGGTCGTGCGTGATGCAGATAACAGTTCCTTTGTATTGTTGGAGATGCTGTTCGAGCCAGTCTATAGATTCTACATCCAAGTGGTTTGTAGGTTCGTCGAGCAATAGTACATCGGGTTCCTGCAATAGCAGGCGGCACAATGCCACGCGGCGGCGTTCGCCTCCCGAAAGTGTTTTTACCTGTT
The DNA here is from genome assembly GCA_031763485.1 of Osmoderma eremita. Lineage (NCBI taxonomy): Eukaryota > Metazoa > Arthropoda > Insecta > Coleoptera > Scarabaeidae > Osmoderma > Osmoderma eremita. The sequence goes on along the minus strand of JARFOC010102454.1, from coordinate 9,642 downwards.
GTTCTTCGGGCGGACATCGCAATGCGTCCATAGCTCGTTCCAGCCTGTTGTCTATATTCCATGCGTCGGCAGCGTCGAGTTTGTCCTGTAATTCGGCCTGACGGGCAAACAAAGCGTTCATCTTATCTTCGTTATCGTAATACTCGGGCATTCCGAATTTGAGATTTATCTCTTCGTATTCGCTCAGTAAATCCATAATAGGACGCACTCCTTCGCGTACCAATTCGATAACCGTTTTGTCGTTATCCAACTTGGGGTCTTGTTCCAGATAACCCACCGAAAAACTTTTGTCGGATACAACTTCGCCCTGATATTCTTTTTCGATGCCGGCGATAATTTTCAGTAAGGTAGATTTTCCCGAACCGTTTAGCCCTATGATACCTATTTTGGCACCGTAAAAAAATGAAAGATAGATGTCTTTCAACACCTGTTTGTGTGGTGGAAACGTTTTACTTACGCCCACCATGGAGAAAATAATCTTTTTATCGTCTGACATGTGATTCTGATTATGGGGATTTCTAAAACCCCCGTTCTATTTCCCGGCAAATTTACGTGATTTTCTTCTAAAATACGTTCAAAATTTATCAATTTGCAAAAAAGAGTTCATTTGGCACGGGTGTCATTTGGTTTGGTCAAAGTAAAAAGTAAAAGCTGTCTTTCTATTATTCGGTTCAAAGCCGGCTGTATCTAAAAAAGGCCTCCAAACAATTTGAAGACCTTTTCTTTCTCTATCACATGATATAACAGTAACTTCTAAAAACTTCGTTCCCTGCATTGACGCTCCTGCGCAAAAGCGCATGATATTATTGGATTGCTGACCGGTATAGAAGTATAAAGATAAAATTTTGAATTGAATAAACTTCCAACTATCCACTTTCCATAGAGCAGACTCCGCTTATTACTTACTTAACCGTAAGCTTTTACATCAGAGTTTTTCAGAAGCTACATAACGTTATTTTTTTACAAGGATTTTTTTACAAACCACACCATCGGCGGTCTGTAATTTAACAATATATCCTCCTGCACGTAGCTGTTGGGTATTGATCTCTACCGTGTGGTTTCCTCCGGCGTATAACACTTTGTCTTTTGTAATAACTTCTTTTCCCAATATATCGCATACCGAAACAGCTATGTCGCCGGCATTATTCAGGGTGAAAGAAATCGTCATTTTATCGTTTACCGGATTTGGATATATCTGCCAGTTCTCTGTCAGGTCTTCCACGATATTCACGCCTGTGCTTTCATCGACTCTAATATATTTTGTTTCTATAGAAGTGAATTTGCCGTTGCTGGAATGCAACAAACGATCACCCCCCCATATTTCATATTTTCCGGCACCGCTTCCATTATTAATCCCGTCTCCATACCTATCGTAAATCTGGAAATAATAGCAGTCAGGGGAAAGTGAGGATACTTCTTTGGTATGTAGCTTCGTTGTTCTGGTTTCTAAGCTGGTATATGGTCCTTCTGAATCTATAACTTGATTGCTGGAATTAAAAAATTTCCAGGATGTTTCGTTACCATATTGATCTTGCCACAGTTTTATGGTAATAGAGTTTGCTATGGTAATTGCCGTATCTTTTGAAACGGCAATGGTTCTTTGTGCTTTATTCAGGCTTAAATCTACATTATTAGCCTTTATTGGTGTAACGGTAAGATTATTATTTTGATTAGCAATTATATATTTAGGTATCAAAACCGTATCCGTCATTCCGGTAGCTATGTTTCTGCCTGTTATATTATGTGTGGAATTGAGGTTTTCATTTCCTTCAATTTCACATTTTAAAGTGTAAGATTCGATATTATGATGTGATATATTTCGTACAACTACTTCTACTTGTATGTCATTATCACATATATATATACCCTTCGGATCATGCAAATCTCTTAACAATATATTGGGTTCATTTGAATACTCATTTTTAATTGAGCTGAAAGAACCTGTTATAATTTCACTCTTGTCTTCTGCTACAAAAACCGCAACGGTCAGGTTTTCCATATTCACGGGTACTTTGTTGTAATCAGAGGGGATGTCATACGTATATGTTTTGGTGAAAAAAGTTCCCTGAGTGGTTGTATGTATGGTATCTCCCCACTGGCCGGTAACAAGATCTCTCAACATGTGATTATGTCTGTATAAATCCCCTACTACCATCTCTCTATAATTCATTTTTCCATAAAGTTGCGGACCTAAAATATTATCCTGTAAAATAGCCACATTCAGCATATTGGTGGGTTTGTTGCTGTTCCCTGTGTAATAAGCTTCTACGGTAAGGGTAAGCTTGCGGGCATTCCAATCTATTGTTGATTGTGCCGCGACATTGACGCAGGATGCCTGATTTAATATCTGCGGAGCATAGATTGCCCAATCTTCTTTCAACAGAGCCATTGTGTTTTCTTTAAAAGTATGTCTGTTCAAGGTTCCCGAAGGATATCCGTCCAAATTCGTTTGATTTGCCAACGCATCTCCCCATTGAGTTCTGTAGTCCGGGATGAAATTGGCAAAGCTTCCTTGATGTATATTAACGAGTATTACTCTGCCCGGATTGTCGGCCGCCAATTTATCTGCTATTTTATGCCCGAAAGCACAACCTGAGCAGTCAATACCTGTGTATTCTTCCAGAACCACATTCCTATTGGATGGAGTTGTACTTACGAATGTTTGCGCCCTTAGGGAGCCGACAAACGCCAAACAAACAAAAACGTTAAAAAATAGAATAGATTTTTTCATGAATAAAAATTTGATTTAAAGTGTATTGATTAATTAAGGTTCCCGCTATTCTAAGGAAAAACGCGGTAAAGATACGAAAAAATAACAATATACAATTAATTTTATAAAATATATTGCAATGTATCGTAATGACATGTGCGTATAACTATCCGATTTGCATAGTCGTGTTTTGAAATGTTAATGTGTGTTGTCCGTATGCTGTGTGGCAACGCTCAAGTCACGCATATATAAAGAAAAGGTCTCCAAGCAATTTGAAGACCTTTTCTTTCTTTATATATCACATGATAATAGTAACTTCTAAAAACTTAATGCTGATCTTTGCGATCCTGCGCAAAAGCGCGTGATATTGCTGAATTGTTGATCGGTATAAAAGTATAATGATAAAATTTTGAATTGAATAAACTTCCATTGATCCACTTTTCACTGAACAGACCCCGCTTATTGGTTAACTGTAAGCTTTGACATCAGAGTTTTTAGAAGCTACATAACGTTATTTCTTTACAAGGATTTTTTTACAAACAACACCATCAGCGGTCTGTAGCTTAACAATATATCCTCCGGCACGTAGCTGTTGGGTATTGATCTCTACTGTGTGATTTCCTTCGGTGTATAACATTTCATCTTTTGTAATAATTTCTCTTCCCAATATATCACATACCGAAACAGCTATGTTGCCGGAATTATTCAGAGAGAAAGAAATCGTCATTTTATCGTTTACCGGATTAGGGTATATCTGCCAGCTCTCCGTTAAGTTTTCTACGATGTTCACACCTGTGCTTTCATCGATTCGAATATATTTTGTTTCATCGAGCTTGAATTTAGCGTTGCTGGAATGCAACAAACGATCTCCAGCCAGTATTTCATATTTACCTGCACCACTACCATTATTAAATCCGTCTCCATACTTATCGTAAATCCGGAAATAATAGCAGTCGGGATCAAGAAGAGGCGTTTCTTTTGTATTTAGCTGTGTTGTTCTGGTTTCTAAATTGGTATATGGTCCATCTGAGTCTATAACTTGGCCGCTGGAATTAAAAAGTTTCCATGATGTTTCACTACCATATTGATCTTGCCATACATTTACGGTAAGAGAGTTTCTTACGGTTATTACCGTATCTTTTGAAACAACAATGGTTCTCTGTCGGCCAGTAGAAACTAAATCTACATCATTTGCCGTTGCAATTGCAACGGTAATATTATTTTCTTTATTGGAAATAATAAACATGGGAGGAAACAAAATCGTATCCGTCTTACCCGCAGCAATATTTTTGCCTGTTACATTATATATTGAATCGGTGTTTCCAACCCCATATTTAAGCGTATACGATTCTATATTATGCAATGAATTATTGAATACTACTGCTCCTGCATCTATATAATTATCACATGTATTTTTTTTCTCCAATTCGTATAAATTTTTTAACGACATATTGACTTCATCTAAATACTCATGTTTAATTGAACTAAAAGTACCTGTAATAATTTCATCTTTGCCCTCTGCAACAGAAACCGCAATGATCAGGTCTTCCATTTCCACGGGTACTTTCCTGTAATCCGGAGGAATATTATATGTGTATGTTTTGGTAAAAAAACTTCCCTGGGTAGTTGTATGTATAGTATCACCCCAATAGCCTGTGATAAGATGTCTTAACATGTGATTATGTCTGTATAAACCTCCTAACATCATTTCAGGATATGTCCCTCCTCTTTTTTGTTCTCCGAGAATATTATCCTGCAAAATAGCCACATTCAGCATGTTGGTGGGCTTATTGCTGTTCCCGGTGTAATAAGCTTCTACGGTAACAGTAAGCTTGCGGGTTTTCCAATCTATTGTAGATTGTGCCGCGACATTTACGCAGGATTGTTCATTTAATATTTGAGGGGCATATATTGCCCAGTCATCAGAACCTAATTGCATTAAGTCTCCTTTAAAAAGATGTCTGTTAATGATTCCCGAAGGCCAAGATTTCACACCCGCTTGGGCTCCCAACATATCTCCCCATATAGTTCTGTAGTCGGGGATGGTATTTGCTAAAGATCCTTGATGAATAGCTATTACAACGACTCTGCCTGGGTTTTTTGCCGCCAGTGCAGTTGCGGATTTATTTCCCAAGGGACAACCCGAACATTCAACGCCTGTGTATTCCTCCAAGACCACATTCCTGTTGGACGGGGTAGTACTTACGAATGTTTGTGCCCTAAGGGAGCCAACAAACGCCAAACAACAGAAAACATTCAATAATAATGTAAATTTTTTCATAGCAAAAATTAGATTAAAAGTGTATTGATTAATTAGTGTTTCCCTTATTCTAAGGAAAAACGCTGTAAAAATACAAAAAAAATAATAGTTTACAATTAATTTTATAAAATATTTTACAATATAATATAACGATGCATGTGTACAGCTCTTACATCCACGCATTAGTAGCCTGAAATGTTAATGTGTATTTATCTGCATGTTGTGTAATATGCCATTTAAACTTCGCGCGTCTAAAAAAGGTCTCCAAATTATTTTTTGAAGACCTTTTCTAGATATATATCACATTAAAAACAGAAACTTATATTGTTATTTTCTGACAAGAATTTTTTTACAAACAACACCGTCACCGGTCTGTAGTTTAACAATATATCCTCCGGCGCGCAGTTGTTGGGTATTGATCTCTACGGTGTGGTTTCCTTCGGCATATAACACTTTATCCTTTGTAATAACTTCTCTTCCTAATATATCACAGACCGAAACAGCTATGTTGCCGGTATTATTCAGGGTGAAAGAAATTGTCATTTTATCGTTTACCGGATTAGGGTATATCTGCCAGTTCTCCGTTAAGTCTTCTACGATATTCACACCTGTACCGTCCCCAATTTGAATATTTTTTGTTTCCACTAAATTGAATTTACCATTGCTGGAATGCAATAAGCGATTACCCGCCCATATTTCATATTTTCCGGAACCAAAGGTGGTATTAATACCGTCTCCAAACGTATCGTAAATCCGGAAATAATAGCAGTCGGGGGCAAGGGAGCCTACTTCTTTTGAATGTAGTTGTGTTGTTTTGGTTCCTAAATTGGTATATGGTCCTTCTGATGCTATAACTTGACCGCCGGAATTAAAAAGTTTCCAGGATGTTTCACTACCATATTGATCTTGCCATACTTTTATGATAAGAGAGTTTGTTGTAGTCATTGCCGTATCTTTTAATACGACAATGGTTTTCTGTCTGTCTAGCGAATTTAGATCCATATCATTCGCCTTAATCACTGTTGCGGTAAAATTATTATTTTTATTTGCTATGATATGAATAAGAGGAAGCGAAACCGTATCCGTCATTCCCACAGCTACGCTTCTGCCTGTTATATTATATGTTGAGTTAGGGTTTTCAACTCCTTCAACCTCACATTTCACAGTATAAGATTCGATATTATGCGATGAAGTATTGCGTACAACCATTTCGACTTGTATATCATTATCACATGTATATACTTCGTTCAAGCAATATAAATCTTTCATCGACACATCGGGGTCATTTGAATACTCTTGCTTAATTGAGCTGATAGAACCTGTTATAATTTCACTTTTGTCTTCTGCGATAAAAACCGCAATGTTAATGTCCGCCATATCCACGGGTACTTTTTTGTAATCCAAAGGAATATCATACGTATATGTTTTGGTAAAAAAACTACCCTTGGTAGTTTCCGGTATAGTCTCTCCCCACTGGCCGGTAATAAGGTCTCGCAACATGTGATTGTGCCTGTATAAATATCCTACTTTCATTTCAGGATAATTAACTGCCCCAAACTGTCGCCCGAGAATGTTTTCTTGCAAAATAGCCACGTTAAGCATATTGGTGGATTTTTTACTGCTTTCTGTGTAATAGGCTTCTACGATAACGGTAAGTTTGCGGGTCTTCCAATCTATTGTCGATTGTGCCGCTACATTGACGCAGGATGGTTGTTTTAATATTTGAGCAGCATAGGTTGACCAGTCTGTACGTCCTAAAACCGTATTGCTCCCTATAAAAACATGTCTGTTCACAGTTCCTGAAGGATATTCAATCACACTTGCTTGATTTGCCAATGCATCTCCCCATTTAGTTTTGTAGTCAGGGATAACATTAGCATAGAAGCCTTGATGTATATTTAAAAGAACTACTCTGTCCGGATTATCAGCAGCCAATTGATTTGATATTTTATGGCCTCCAGGGCAATTACTACACTCAACGCCTGTGTATTCCTCCAAGACCACATTCCTATTGGATGGTTCCGTACTTACAAATGTTTGCGCTCTAAGAGAGCCTGCAAATGCCAAACAAATAAAAACATTAAAAAATAGTGTGATTTTTTTCATAGATAAAATTTGATCTAAAGTGTATTGGTTAACTAATACTTTCCTCACAACGAGGAAAGACGCGGTAAAAATACAAAAAAAACAATAGTTTGCAATTAATTTTATCAAATATTTTATAATATATCGTAATACTATATGCGTATGTCTATCAGATCGGCGCATTAACATTCTGAAATGTTAATGCGTATTTATCTACAAACGTAACAATGCTCAAATTTCGCACATCTAAAACGGGGGGTGTGTCAAAAGTCTAAATTGAATTTACCGTTGCTGGAATGCAACAGGCGATTACACACCTATATTTCATGTTTTACGGCACTAAAGGTAGTATTAATACAGTCTCCAAACATATCGTAAATTCTGAAAGAATAGTAGTCGGGGGCAAGTGAAGGCACTCCTTTTGAATGTAGTTGTTTTGTTTTGGTTCCTAAATCGGTAATATGGTCATTCTGATGCTATAACTTGACCGCAGGAATTAAAAAGTTCCCAGGACGTTTCGCCGCTATATTGATCTTGCCATACTTTTATAGGAAGAGAGGTTGCTACGGTTATTGCGGTATCTTTTAAAACAACGATGGTTTTCTGTCTGTTTAGCGAATTTAGATCCACATCATTTGCCTTAATCAGTGTTGCGATAAAGTTATTATTTTGCACTATTGTCCGATTAAATTTTTATCTCTATCTTTGACCTTGTTTTATTTTGTTTCTGTAAATACAAAAGTAAAACATCGGGGCGAAACCATAAGGAAGTAGCCCTTTTTTATTGAAATTTTATTCGGTCAGTAGTTATTTCTTAATAAAGGTGTAAATATCATTTTAACGGCTCTATTACCCGTTTATTGCCCTTAAGGTCGGCAAGAAGTACTATAAAGTTTTGACAACTATTTGGGTTATGCAACAGTTTTAAAGTCTAATATCCCAAGTAAGACACAAATTAAAGAGGACGGGAGGGAGGGGTAAAACTATTCAGAGATATCTCGTGATTTAATACTTTTGTCTGTTACGGCCTCAGAGCATTTGCCCAAGTAGATCAATCTACACTCCGGTTGATTAGAAAAATTCCCCGGGAGATCAACGTATCCACAGGGAAACTCTTATCTGCTTTACTTTTACCGTTCGAATACATATCTCCTAAGTGATAGTTTCCATAAGTACTAAGTGCCTACCCATAAAATCGAGTGTAACGCAGATAGCGGACATTATAGACCGACTCTAATTTACCTCCGGAAATAACCTCTTCCACCGGGCTACAGTATTGCGGCTCAAGCCGTATTTGCTCGCTATCTCATTGTTGTTCATTTTGTTTTCATGCTGATAACGGAGTATCTTACATATACTCTGCCTGTCGTAAGAACGGTGCTTGCGGTCCATCCGAACATCAGCCTTCTTCTTCTCCGAGCCGAAAAGCAGCTCGTTGACCTGTATAACATCAAGCGCCGTCCAGTTCTCTTTTTGCAGATAGCCAGAGCAGAGTGATTCCTTGTCGGAATACTTGTCGCGGATCATATCGGCGTATAACTTACGGTAAAAGGGCCTGTTATTCATATTTGCGATAATAAAATAATGTTGATGGAACAATACACTATGTGGTAGGGGCGTATTGCATACGCCCGCAAAAAAAAACGACAACCTGCGATATACCCACATACCCGTAAAAACAGTTCGCCATGATATTGTCCGGTATATAATCCCGCGCGAATGCGATACATAACATTATAGAAACCCAAGAGGTGATTCAATGGGAATAATCCACGGGCGTATGCAATACGCCCCTACAGGTAACGTGTAACATTGAATCAATTCTCCATTTTAAACTCTTCATTTTCAACTTTCCATTTTCAATTTCTCTCCGTACTTATCCAGCCACCGCAAAATAGTGGTCGAAGGTATATTATATTCGTCCTGTATCTGTTTGCAGGTTCGTTTGCCGTTTTCTACCAATCCTACCAGATAGAGAATCACTTCCTGTGTGTAAATGTTTTTCTTAAACACAGGCAGGGAAGTGGGCACTTTCTTTCTCGTGCTTTTATTGGTATCCTGCGGAGCATAGAGAATCAAGTGCTGGGTATAAATACGGAAGAAATCATATTCGAGCAATTTGCTCCAACGAAGCAATACGTCGCACTCCAACGATTCGCGGATGTACATCTGCTCTACTTCCTCCTCGGATAGTTTCAGAAACATGGCGGCTCGCTCTACCGTAATATTACATTCCTGCATACGTTGCTCTATGAGTTTTCCTATATGGATGTTTTTGAAGTTTCCGGCCATAGTTATTCTTATTCAGTTAAGAATTAATTCAACACTACACATTATACATTCAATAATCCAACAATATCTTGCGCTTTCGTATCTTTTTCTCACTATTGCTTCAGGGGCTTTGCCCCTGCAACCCCACTTCATTTTCTTTGGTTCACCGGACGAGGCCGGTCCGAAGAGTGAAGTGTTGCGTGTTTTGTTGAGAGTTGTTTATCCTGTAGAAAGTTAATAATCTCACTTTATTATTCCCGTATCTTCTAACCTCGCGTAGCGTCCCTGGACGATGCCGTCTTTGTCAAGCACATAG
>JARFOC010102443.1:0-12365 GCA_031763485.1 Osmoderma eremita | reverse complement strand
TGGCCCAAATAAAAAGTAAACTAAGAAATCGCTTAAATTTGGAAAACGATTTAATACTTAATGTTGCAAAAACGGATTCACGATGGGAGGAATTGATTGAACAAACTCAAGCGCAACCTTCACATTAAAATGAACGAGTACTCGAAGTTTTTTTTGTTAATGTGTTTGTATAAATAAATAACATACCGAGTATCGTTTTGTTAACTTTTTCTTAATATGCCTACCTTTTTAAAATCTATTGACTTTTTTACTTAGAGTTCTCTCGACCTCTCGCGACCCCCCTACAGAGGCTTCGCGACCCCCAGGGGGTCGTGACCCACAGGTTGAAAAACACTGCCATAGTGCATCAATGGGAAAAGGTTGAGAGACGTATTCGAAACCGTACATATCGCAACAAGGCTGAGCTTACCACAAACATTGAACGAGTTTGGAAAAATATGGATGGTGCTGTTATTGAATAATCAATGGTGTCAATGCCTAAGAGATGTGCTCATGTTGTATTTGATAATAGATGGCGCATTAGATTAAGTGCATGGATAGTATACAGTAGTAGTCGTAATGTCGACGTGTATCAGATCCATTGTATCCTTAGTAAAATATTAATAAAGAGATAAAACATAGCGCAGTCGTAATTAAAGAAACGAGATTAATGAAGTGTTAAATAGGTATAGTAAGTGTGAAAAGTAATAGAAGTATATAGAGTTAGAAGCAGAGGAGCGATAAAAGTTTGTAAAATGGAGGTTAGACCGCCAGCATTGTTGAAATTGGAGGGAAATCTAGCAGAGAATTTTAAGAAATTTAAGAAAAATTTTGAAACATGTTTGATAGCGTCCGGGAAAAGTAAAGCAAGTGAAGAGATAAAGGTGGCGTTATTTTTAAATGCTGTCGGTGAAGAGGCAGTAGAAATTTACGATACATTCAAGTTAACTGATGAAGAGAAGATGAAATATAAAGCGGTAGTAGATGCGTTTGAGAAGTATATGTCACCAAAGAAAGAACGTCACTTATGAAAGATTTCAATTTTTTACCAGACGACAAGAGCAAAATGAGTTATTTGATAATTTTGTGACAGAATTAAAGAAGTTAGCTTCAGCATGTGAATTTGGATACCAGAAAGAATCGTTAATTTGAGACAGAATTGTGTTAGGAATAAGGATTAAAAGTTTACGAGAAAGACTGTTGAGAAAACAAGATTTGGATTTAGAAAAAGCAGAAAATGAGTGCAGAGCAGCAGAGATAACGAAGATGCAAGTAGAGGAATTACAAAAACTACAGAAATAAATATATAAACAACAGAAAAAGTAAGAAACAAGGAGAGCAACAGGCAATATACCAGCAGAAGCAAAAGGAGAAGAAATTTTATTGTTACAGTGTAAAATATTTAGGGCATGTTTTTAGTAAACGAGGAATTCAAGCTGATAAATAAAGAGTAGAAGCAATTGTACAGTTAGAGTCACGCAACAATGTTAAAGAATTACAAAGAATTTTAGGGATATTTAATTATTTAAGGAGATTTATACAAAATTTTGCAGATATTACTCGTCCTTTACGAGAATTATTGAAAAAAGATGTTGAGTTTAAAGGGTTAGCCCAGCATGAAGGAACATTTCAGAAGGTTAAAGAAATATTAAGTACTGAACCAGTGTTAGCGACATATAATCCCTACAAAGAATTAGTGATACAAACAGGTGCATCTAGTAAAGGTTTAGGATGTGCGTTATTAGAATATGTAGGTTAGGTATAGGATACGGTGGCTTAAAATAAATTTAAGTTAAAAAATATACCCCTTACCACCTTGTTGAGTAAAGAACTCTGAATACGTATTTCGGCAACCAAGTTGCCATTCTCAGCAGAAAAACCACCAAGGAAAAAATAATGTCAAGCGTAGCACCCCGAGAACAAACCTGTTCCTAGAACGCCACTATTGATGTTTGATAGTGGCGTTCTAGGAACAGGTTTGTTCTCAGGGTGCTACGCTTGACATTATTTTTTCCTTTGTGGTTTTTCTGCTGAGGATGGCAACTTAGTTGCCAAAATACGAGTTCTTTACCCAACAAGGTGGTATGGGGTATATTTTTTAACTTAAATTTATAAGAATAAGCCATTGTATTATGCATCTCGTAATTTAACAGATAGCGAACAATCATATACTCAAATAGAAAAGGAAATGTTATCAATTTGTTTTGCTGTAGATAAATTTCATTATTCTATTTATAATAGACCTATTAAGATTAAATGATCATAAGCCACTTATTGGGATTCTAAAGAAAGAAATCTCTAAAATAGTATCACCAAGGTTGCAGACAATGAAATTGAAACTTTTAAAATATGAATTTCTATTTGAATATTCACCAGGGAAAAATTTACATATTGCAGACACATTATCAAGCGCATATATCAAAGATAAAGTTGACAATGATCCTGAATATAGTGAATTAGTACATTTAATTGAAAAACATTTAAGTATAACAGCAACTAAAAAACAAGAATTTCTAGAAACCACTATAAATGATACAGGTCTGAGTTTAATAGCAACATATGTAAGAACATGTTGGCCAGATTATAAAAGAATCCCACATACATTGAAAATATTTTGGCAACATAAACATGATATAAGTTTTGGAAATAATTTACTATTCTTAAATGATAGATTAGTTAGTAAATGATATGGTAAAATTACTACATGAATCACATATAGGAATAACTAAAACTATAAGAAGAGCAAAATCTAATTTGTATTGGCCTAACGTGGGCCGGAATATTGAAACTGAAATTAAAAAAATGTAAATCGCGCGAGAAGTATCAAAGAAAAAATATTAAAGAACCTATGATTCCACATAAAATACCTAACAGGCCATTTGAGAAAATGGCTCGTGACATTATAGAATTTGGTGGTAAATTTTATTTGGTTATAATGGATTATTTATCCAAACGGATTGAAGTCTTGAAATTAAAAGGAATGATATTATAGAACAACTTAAAGTAATTTCAGCAACGTATGGAATTCCAGAAGAAGTAGTTGCAGACAATATGCCATTCAATTCATTTAAATGTAGAAAATTTGTAGAAGATTGGAATTTCAAAATAACAACTGACAACAAAATACCAACAGGCTAAATGGTTTGGCGGGAAGGGCTGAGGGCATTGCAAGAAATTTTCTAAGAAAATCAAACGGCTTACAATTAAGTCTATTGAAATACAGAAACACACCAATTGCGGAGACGGGACTATCACCAGCTCAGATGTTAATGTCACGAACTTTGAGGACTAAAATACCAATTTGTGAGACTAAGTTAAATCCGTAAAATGATTACAATAAAATAAAAAAATCTAATTCAAAAGAAGAGAAATAAAGATAAGAAATACTATGATAAGAATGCTAAGGAGAGATCAGAACTTGTAGAAGGAGAAAGTGAATGGATTCCCGCTAAAATAGAAAAGAAATTGGACTATCCCAGGTCTTACGTAGTAAAGGATGAGAACTGTAATATCGATAGAAGAAACGGCGGATTTTTAAGAAAAGTTTTTAAATAAACCTACATTTAAAGAATTAGAAGACCAGGACGACAAAGTAATAAGGAAAACGAAGTAAAAGAAACGGACACGGAGCAGATACATACCCAGTTAGAAAAATACAAAGAAGAATTCCGAGTAAATTTAAAGATTATACAATAATATATTAGTTTTAAGAGGGGAGATGTTGTATATTATAATATATGGCGCATGGATAGAATAGAGTAGTAGTCGTAATGTCGACATGTATTAGATCCATTGTTGCCAGGTTTCTGAAACGAAAGTAATCGAGTCGACAAAGTTATCGGACCGATAAGTGACAGAAAATAAGCAAAACCGAGCTATAGAACCAATAAAGTTACCTTTCAGAAACCGGGCATGTATCCTTAGTAAAATATTAATAAAGAGATAAAACAGCTGAAGTCACAAAACAAAAAAGGTTTCGCAACTAAGTATTAGTTGATATAATAATTCCTTACTTTCTTTGTTGTCATTCATTGGTTCATGGAAAATTTATTTTTGTTGCTTTACTTTTGACGCACTATCCATTGCAGAATAAAAATGTTTCTATTTTTAATAGGATTCACTTTCCACTATTTTCTTTAAATATACATCAGCATGAGACGCAAGAATGTATTGAATCGTTTAAGTAAATAGATACGAAAATCCAATCAATAATGCTTGTTGCTCCATTTTTGTCCGATACTGTATACATACATATACAAATTTATCCACGAACATGCGATAAAACAGACTGTCGATCAGTATTGAAACCATAGAATTGACACAATTACACCGTATCGGGATGGTCCACAAGTGGATCGCATTTGGCCAAAAAAGAAAGAACAGTAAAAGCGATCTTTCTTTGCAAAATAGCGGAGACACCTCAACTTTTGATCGACGAGTGACAACTTTGTGAGAACAAATTTATATCTTCGACCTCCTAGCCGTTGAACTACCAACCTAAAAATTTTCAAACTGCACTGGGGCTTATACCTTGTTTGAAAGCTTACGTAACTTGCAATAAAACGATGCATAATGCTGTTTCAAAATCAATCCTTTCGTTACAAAGGAGAAGGTACAAAAGGTACAAAGGAGGCATGCCCTAGAAGAAAAGAAATGCAATGAACATTCTGGTCTATTTCATGGTTGGTAAGTTGGAAAGTCAAAACATGGCCTTGACCCTTTTCAAGGGTATTATTTAAATTAACATATATTTTACAATTTGAAACTGTAAAAAGGAAGACAAATTACATTTGTTGTAATTTGTTTTGTTTTCTTTTTAGACAAAACACATTTATTCATTAAGCTCAATATTTCGTTGTTTATTTTTACAACTTCCCCAGGAGCAAGCTACAAAAGGTTTTTTTAACGATGAATATGAAATATCAATAATAAAAAACAGCTCTACTTACGATCTGATTGTAAGAATAACCAGTTATTCGACTTGATAATGGGAATCTACGTATTCCCGAAACACGTGACGTCGCGAATTAATCAATACTTTGCGCGGGAGGAGTAATCCGAACAGTGTGTTTAGTATGCGAATGTAAGAAATTCATCTCATAATCGAGTGAATTCCTGTAGTAAAACAAAGGAATGTCGTCCTCCCATGATCGAAACCGCACGTCTATGCCCATAAGTCTCGCTAACATACTGTATCAATATACAGTATGTTAGCGAGACTTATGGGCATAGACGTGCTGTTTCATTATACAATTATAATGTAGGCACATGTTAGGGTAATCACAACGAAATTCTGACGCCCGGATGTGCAGGTGATAAAAAAAACAATTTTCTGACATCGTCACTCAATATCAACCAACAGATTTTATGGCTACATTTGAAAGCGTTTCAACGTAGCAGTACTTTTTTTGGGATATGTGATTTTTCAACTTTTTAACAGAAATATGTTGTATTGGTTACCCTAAGCTCTTAGTGAAATAACAAAAACAATTTATTCTTAAAAATATATTCTAAAATCAAAGAAAAAGCCATAGAAGTATTAAACTTATATATAGATATAAGGTGTTTCTTAATTACGATCCAAAACCTAAAAATGTGATTTACCAACTGATATCTTCTATTTCCTTTATTACTGATTATTACGGATTTTTTTTTGTTATGCAATATTTAATTCGGATAAATATTTACAAGATTTGACTAATCTATTTACATACTATAAGTATAAAAGATAAATTGGTTGATTAAATATTTGTAGGTTAATTTCATATCCATTGTTTACTGATGCGAAACGTATCATATGTGCATATACATCATACATAGAGTTACTGTAACTTAGTTACATATTCATAGGGTCCTATAAATGATTAAATTCCACGAACGTGTTATCAATAATAAACGACTAAATATCGATAACCTTTTCATTCATGAGCTCTAGTTAACGAGAAAGAAAATATAAATAAAATTATTATTAGAAATTGAAAGAATTCCACAACTAACAGATTTGACAAGTCATAATTCTAACAAAATATATGCAGTATAAAATCAAAGCATATCTATGATGCTAATCAGTTAAAAACTGCCCAATAAATTCATGATGTTGCAGAAAATGCACGCCGCTCGTAAGCATGATTTGGCAACTATGACGACAAACCAATGAAGTGCAAGTGCAAATTATTAATATAGTTCTCGCAACGAAACAGCCGACATTTGACAGGGATAATGTTGAAATCATACCAACACAACCAAGCGCCAACTTCACATTTAGCAAATGGATAGTAATGTCAAATCTAGTGACATTTCGTCCGCGTAGGATTTCTTCAATTTGAGCGTTGCCAGTTGCATAGATAGGGTAAGTTGTCAACGCACTTGCTTGACATTTGTCATTTTGACGTTCTATTTAATTTTCGTATTTTCTTTACCATAACCTATGAAACCTATAAACCATATGATATGCTTTGTAATGCGTGGCAACCATGTCGTGAAAAAACGAAATGTCAAAAGTCGGTTGTTTAATTGCGACAGCTATATACAAATTGTTTAATTGATCACACGCCTCATTATCTAACGTCATGACTATAGACAATTTCTTAATGCTGTGTACACACAATTTTGGCGTGATGTATCTTCAATATCCGTGAAGAGTAATCAATCAAGTCATGAGATCTAAGATATGCTTGTATAAGATCTATGGGTGATCGATAAAATAGATGTAATCACGCAGCGATCAGTGATTCCAAGAACGGCTTAATCATGACGTAACGTGAGAAACATAAAAAATGCCAAAAACAATCATCCGAAAAATGCCATTATAGGCCCATTTTAGAAATGAGAGTTTTGAAGAAAAGAAGGTGGTTACTATGATCAGTCTTGATGTAAAAGGAGCTTTCAACGCCGCTTGGTGGCCAGCAATCATTAAGGCCTTAAACGACTTTAATTGTCCAAAAAACTTATACAAACTGTCTAAACACTACTTCACTGAAAGGCTAGCAATCTTACAAGTTAATGGAGTAGAAGTAAAGAAAGAACTAACAAGAGGCTGTCCACGAGGTTCGTGCTGTGGTCCAGAATTCTGGAATATTCAGTACGATTCCTTGCTTAATTTAGACTTTACAACTCAAACAAAGGCAATTGCTTTTGCTGATGATGTAGTAATATTAAATAAAGGGAAATCAGTATTAGAGGTTGAGAACATTGCCAATATATAAATGCAGAAGGTAATGAGTTGGGCAGAGAGTAACAAGATCCAATTTAATGAAGCAAAATCTCAAGTAATGTTAATAACAAAAAAGCGATCTTTGATGAGTGAAGAGTTAAATATATATATATAAATTATGATGTCTTGAAGCAAGTTAACAATATAAAATATCTGGGTATATGTATAGACAGCAAATTTAAATTTGACGAATATGTGAAATATATAAATGAAAAATGTAATGCACTCATCAACATTTTGGCAAGATCTGCAAGAATTAAGTGTCAGAATCAGGCAAGAGGCCTTGAGTACTATTTATAAAGGCGCAGTTGTACCCATTCTATCATACGCTATACCAATATGGTAAAATGCTTTACAGCAGAAAGCAAACCGGAGAAAAATTAAAGGCTAATGAATATAAGGATATTAAAAGGATTTAGGACTCTATCGTACAATGCATCATGTGTACTTACGGGTAATACCCCTAGCATTTTGAAATTAAAAGAGTTATCAAACATCTATGAGAAATTAAGTATTGGTGAAGTAGTTAGGGTGGGTAATTTTCAGGAATACAGAGTAAGAAAACCCCTAATGATTAGAGAACAGGAAAGAGATAGTGTGGAGTAGTGGCAGATTGAATGGACAAATATCAGTAAAGACAAAATAACAAAAGGTTTTTTTCCGAATGTTAGACTAAGATTAAAAATTATATAACTGTATTCGCCAAATATTACGACCATGCTCAGTGGACATGGAAAAATTAAAAGTTATTTCTACAAGTTTAAAATACTAGACAGCGATGAGTGTAAGTGTGGTTTGGGAGTTTAAACTGTTCACCATCTGATTTATGTTTGTGCCATATTAGACAGATAAAGAGAAGCATTAATTAGAGATGTTAACAAAGTCACTTTGTCACTCCACTTAAATTTCACACAGATTTCACAGTTTTCGCTAAATCTGAGAGAAAATCATGTATATGTATAATACTGAAATTCCAACGCACTCTTGTTTAATTACTTGGAGTACTTTAATTTAATTTAAGGGTGTATTATCTCACTTCTGAATTGTAAAATCAAACACGTCTGTTCTCAGTGAAATTCTATATACAACTATATTCCTTACAGTTAACCAATTGTGTATGTGATTCATTGTCTTTCTATTATAATATGCAGGTAGAATTTCGGTTCCAATCAATATATGATTTGCTTAATGTGTATTGAATTGACGATAATATACCGAGTGGTCTTATTGTAGTATGACGAACATGACGCCTCATCAACTCCTCATCATTACAATTAACAAAATACATTTGAAATACAGGCGTAGTCATATGCAAACAATTCCGACCGTTTCAAAAGTATACATTTTGGGGAACGTAAAATTTATGAGGTATTACACGAAACCGCTTCAAAAACATGTTTCAAAACTCTCTGTTGCGAAGAAACCCCTTGTAGTAACCTTAGGTTAACCTATTTACGGAACCCCATTATAAGTTTATTTTGGAAGGTTGTTTCCGTACTGGCGTAAGAAATAATGATAGTGTTTGGCAATATTCTTCATAACTTCTTTCAGTCAATTTCAGACAGCCTTTCCAAATGGAGATATCCAATTAGATATTATTATTTTTAATGTACCTGAACACATGTCACGGACGCCATTAATTTTTGATGTACGCCAATGAATTTAGTAATGATCTCCACAATTGTTACGAGGCAATTACCCTTTTAGTATGTACCTGCATATATTAATCATTTTTGTTTCTCTATTTGTATTTACTATTATGCATGCCATGCTCTCGTGTGTTACTGTACCTACACGAGCAATACTTTTGTATATAACTGTACATGCCTACGAAGTTGCAGCTGTAAGAACAACAACATAGATAAGAAGTTTGTTACGGTACTCTTACAATAAATTAAACTTTAATTTCGAAAATGGATTATTTGAAATGAGTACTCTTCTAATACTTATCTCAAGTCGTGCAGTTCTAGTAAAAGTAATTTATGTACCATGTGATAAATGTCATAACAAGTTTATTAGATAAGAAAGGCAAAAACAAGAACAAAATTAAGCAACACTGTATAAAACATAGATTTGGGGCCCCTTTTGACTGTTAATATGAATATTAATGAAAAAATTACGTAATGAAATGAGTAATGTAGGAGTTTGTGGACTTAGCTCTCCGGTCGTTCGAATTTTCTAATTCGCCGCGGCTACCAGATTCGACGGGGGGTTGGGGTTTAATGCAGCCAACCTGCCTTGCTCGCTTCCTGGTCTTCGCTCTCTTTATTGGTCCGACTCACGAAAAGATATCACTGGATTAATGACTTATTACGGGGTTACGGGGTCGATAACGACTTTTACTTAAATACCAGAACCAGTTGAGTTACTTGACTCTCTAAACTCAGTAACACCCCCAGCCAGGTCAAGAATTGTCCCTTGACTGGCTTTTATTTCATTTATTTTTTCGTAATGTCAAAATTGACATATCGCCTCCTGAGAATTATCCCAGTCAGTAATATCACCTGACTGACTTATTTGAATTTAGTTTTGACGTACTGTCAAAACGGACGCCCCGCTTGATAGCTAGTGTCTTCTTACTATAGGCTTTCTCTCCACTCTATTACCCTTCCACAAATCCTTTTTACAATATATAAATGATAATTTACCAACATGAACTTAAAACCTTGCAAACACTGCACCGACATTTAAAATTTCTATGGTATTTAAGTAAAAATATCTGAAATTGTATCGTTCTATTATAGTACCCTCCTTAATTTTTTGAAAAAACTGCACCGATATTTAAAATTTCTATGGTATTTAAATAAAAATATTTTAAATTTTACCGTTCCATTACAGTACCCTCCTTTATTTTTTGAAAAAACTGTACGTCCTCATAATAGTTGAGCAAACAAATAAATCAGCAACTTTATGAAACAAAAAATTAATTCAAACAAATTATATATACTTGAGAATACAACATAGAAAAAATGTATTCAAAAGTTATTATGGAGGCTTTTTGGGATGTAAACTGTATATATGCATTTTCGTTAATGATCCAGTTGAAAGTTTTGTCGTCCCTCTGTCTTTTGTCTAGATTCTTCAGCTCGCTTTTTTGAACCTGGTACATTTATTACGTTTAAATTACTGGCGATTGGTTCTCCTTTTCTCAGCTCCTGATACCCATATCTTGATAGGAAATTCGCCACCACATTACCTGAGCCATAAAATTTTTTGATATTTTTCTTGACCGTATTAGTTTTCCCCGCCGCCTTAAAGGGTAAACGATGCAATAACTTAAGGTCATTGTTTTTGAAACGGAATATATAAGCATCAATACGAAGTATTTCACCCAGTGCAATGCCTTTAGCAGTTGGTATATCTAGCTTGGTGCCCTCTTTTGAATCTCCTGGAATTCCATCATTAAAACGCTGAACTTTCTTACGTTCACGTGTTTCTGATATCTCTAAAGGTTGATCGAATGGTGAAACAGACTTTTTTTCATCTTTTTCATCGTCCCCTTTCTCACCTGTGTCTTCTGAATTTCTATCATTTTCAACTTCTTTTCCCATATCTCCTTTATCGACCTCCATTTTAGGATCGTTTTCTGTGATGTGACATGTATCACCTTCCTGAGAAACAGTTTCCGCCCCTTCTAAAGGTTTTGGTGGCTCTCTTTTCTTCCACAAGTTTTCCATTCTTTCATGAAATTGTTGATTACCTACTCTCATTTCTCTTATTTCTTTTGTCAAATTTTGCGTAGCTTCCATTATAAGCTTCATGCCCCTTAATAAAAGTCCCGTATCTAGGTGCCACTGTGGTGACGGTGATTCCATTTTTCCTCCTGAGCTACTGGTCTCAGCCTCTATTTGCCTCGGCTGATCGTTGTTTTCCCCGGTCATTGGTGTCGCCAATTCTTCTTGATGTAACATTTTACCGCTTCCTTAAAGCGTAGACTACTACAATATGCTGACAAAGCTAATCATTCCCACCAATACAACGTAATCTATTACCAACTCTGGTTTAAATATTTAACTACAATATTTAGTATTCTCAAAACAACCCTTTAAACTAATCCATTCTCTTAGCTTTTACACGACCCCCCAATGAGCCGCCTCTGCTTAATTATAAATTCTTTATTACAGAACCACGCTGTATATTAACATTGAATAAATATCACTAGTCCAATTCAAATATTCAACATTGCACATTACATTTAGAACAGAATAATAATTTAATTCAATTACTTGCTCTACTATTCTTAATTTTGTAACATTATAAGGTAATTATTACTTTACTCTAGCCTTTACGTTGGGCGCCATATTGTAGCGGTTCTCTTACAATAAATTAAACCTTAATTTCGAAAATGGATTGTTTGACATTAGTATTGTTCTGATACTTATCTCAAGTCGTTCTAGTAAAAGTAATTTATGTACCATATGATAAATGTGATAACAAGTTTATTACATAAAGAGGGCAAAAACAACAACAAAATTAAACAACAATGTATAGAATATACATTGGGGGCCCTTTTGACTGTTAATATGAATATTAATGAAAAAATTACGTAATGGAATGAGTAATGTAGGAGTTTGTAGACTTATCTCTCCGGTCCTTCCAATTTTCTAATTCACCGCGGCTACCAGATTCGACGGGGAGTTGGGGTTTAATGCAGCCAACCTGCCTTGATCGCTTCCTGGTCTTCGCTCTCTTTATTGGTCCCACTAACGAACAGATATCACTGGATTAATGACTTATTACAGGGTTACGGGATCGATAACGACTTTTACTTAAATACCGCAACCAGTTGAGTCAATTAATGTTACTGGACTCTCTAAACTCAGTAACACCCCCAGCCGGGTCAAGAATTGTCCCTTGACTGACTTTTATTTCATTTATTTTTTCGTAATGTTAAAATTGACATATAGCCTCCTGAGAATTATCCCAGTCAGTAATATCACCTGATTGACTTATTTGAATTTAGTTTTGACGTACTGTCAAAACAATCGCAACGGATTCTTTGTCATCCGTTGCCGTCAATGGTAAGAAATACGAAGGACGCGATAAAAAACTGCCCTAAATTAATAAACGCGAGCACTAAATTTAAAATTACGGCGTCTAACCCCATTGTACCAAAAATGTACTGTCTCCCGAAAATACACAAGCCGGGTGATTCAATGAGGCCAATTGTTGC
>JARFOC010102432.1:0-12366 GCA_031763485.1 Osmoderma eremita | reverse complement strand
TAACTCGCAGTGGTAAGATGGTAATCGAAGAACTTCATGACCTTTTTCTTTTGCAAGTTCGTCAATCCTGCTTTTATTATACTGCGGTTTAATTTGTGACACGTAAAACAGCAAATCCTTTTTTAGCATATCGTCAGTGGTTGGTATTTGTTTCTCACGGAGCCAATCAATGATATTGTTTTTACAGTATATATTATAGTTCGACCTGAAATAATTAAAGTTGTGAAATGTCAAATAACAAGAACTAAAGAGAAGAAGGTATTTCTCTAAATTTCTTGATATCTTGTAAGTATTTGTGCCTCCACCGAATAATGTCGTCTCGTTCGATGAGTATACTCTTACGTCCTACTATTTTAAATTCGAAACCCATATCGTGTAACAATCTATGTAAAGTTGCGCAACTGAAGTTAAGGAGATCATGATCAGCATTGACAGCAGCAAGAATTGCATTTAATGTAGGTGGCATACTCTGTATAAAAAACACTTTATAAAATACTGTAAAAATAAAAATAAAATACTGTATAAAATGCACTTTACGTCGCATAGGTGCTTGCCTGTTCTCATCATATGTTTGTAATCGGTCATTTAGTTGTATGCCTGTTCTCTTCTTGGGTTTTTTCTAGGACCTGATAACGAACCAGTTTGTTGCTGCTGTTTTATATTATATATTGTACGCTCTGAGCAACTCAAATTTTACTTGCTTCTTGAACGGCAGCACTCACACATTCATAGTTTTACTAAAGTAATTTAAAACATTTGCAATTATACACTTCTCCTTCAGGTTAAATTTTTCTCCCTTACACCGTTTTCTCCCTACAGGCTCCATTAATGCAGTGAAAACTGTGATTAAATGTATAGGTTATAAAATATCTAAAAATCAAGCAAAATATCCATATTACCCTGTGCACGCTCGAAAAAGATAGAAGCGTTCTGAAAAGAACGATTTGTACAACTATATATAAACAAATTAACGTGAAATTCAACCAAAAATATTTTAAAATTACGACGATAACGATTGACAGCAGTTGACGCTAATAGACAGATAGATAGGTACTTTACCGACGCCGACATATGTAAATAAGTTGCAACATAGCAATTGGAAGTGAAGATAGCGCTAATGATAGCAACTAAGGATAGTAAGAGATAAAAGTTGCTATTATATCTCATACTGCATACGGAGGTTGAGACGATCTATAGTGGCAAGTACAATTTGCAGCAACATTTCTCATTAAATCGTAACAGAAAAATCGTGGTAAAAGTTCCTATATACTACACAAAGGTATTAAACAAAGTACTGTTGTTTTCTAAGCGAGTGAGACAGCAGATAGGAAAAACTACTTTTTTTAGAAAAAATGGCATACTCATAATAAACGATTGCCCGAACAGAAGATTGTGATAAACACTCCTTTTGTTGTGGACCCCGAAAAATGTATATATACTTCAAGGGCATATCGAAACACGTCAAAATCTTCGTAAAAGCCATGGACAGCACTCGCGTGGATTCATGTACATTCACAGGAGAAATTCCTAAGATCAACGATGCCAAAATTAGGCAAAGAATATTTGTAGGACCAGAAACTAGAGAGTTAATGGATGATGTCAATTTTATTGAACTTTTAAGTGAAGTTGAAAAAATGATATGAAACAATTGATATAAATTGAATAATCTAAGGTTAGGGGTTTTATGCCGGACTATATTGCTCCAACGTTTATTGAAAAATGAGAAAAACTTGTAGTTGAATGTCGAGAGTTTGTACTTATTTTTACTACAAAATCGGTACTACTGGGCTATGTTAATATTTGCTACACGAACGAGTGTAAATAAATAATAAACTCAGTTTATTAATATAATTCATATATCTTTTAGAAGTACTGGTATATTTAATAATGTGTTCACACGCATTCTGTATACACATAATTATTAGTAATTACTTTAATGAATATTCTAAGAAACAAACTTAAATAGGAGGTATGCAGTTAAAATTTAGGGAATACTTCAATATAAATTATTTTTAAATGGGAATTTCACAAACCGTAAAGTGGGGCTACAGTGTGACACATAACGTTGCATTATGACAGGTCTAATACGCAGTATCGGGAAATCCACACCACACAAATTGATTTAATAAAATTCGGGACATGTGTTTCAAGAGCACGTCGGCTTTCATTGTCAACCAAATCCCGAATAAGCGAACCTCATACCTATCTAACATGCACGTTTAAAAAAGGAACTATATACACATCTCTCTCTACTTATAAACACATTCAGCGTAATACATCCGAAAGAATCTGCCTGACCGGAATGGCAGGTAGTATTCACGAGCGTAGGGGTAACGCTCATAGATAAAAAATATCTGTTTTGTGCGCATTTAAGAAAGATATACAGGATGTCCGTTTTCTTTTCTGGTAAAAATATTCATTAAACTGGAGTGTTCTAAAATTCCTTTTTCGCGATTTAGTAAGTTCGATCCTTTTTTAATATATATCGTCTTGTACGCGTCTAGTTCTCGCGGCGAGTTTACGTTTCTTTATAATTTCAAATTATCGGGAGTAATTCGATGATTCGATTCGATTCGATTCTTCGGATCTATTATAACGGTAATGGGCGATATGTTCTTTAAACCGCGTTTCTATAGCTCTTCTTGTCTGTCCAACATAAACCTTATCACAATCTGCGCATGAAATCTCATAAATTCCTGACCTTTGTTTTTGAGAAGATATGTCCTTCGGATTCCCCAAAAGGTTACGTAACGTATTCCGAGAAGTGAACGCGACTGCCAAATTTTGGCTTTTAAACACACTATTTAATCCTTTTGTGATTTTATGAAACGGTAATTTAACAAATTTCTTTTCTCGCGGTTCTACTGACTCTAAGGTTGTGGAATTTATCAGAAATTGTTTATATTGGAATTTTTGAGCGTTCTTTTAACATCGGTAAAAGAGAAACCATTGTAGATCGCTATATCCTTGATGTACTGAAATACATCTTCTCAAAAACAAAGGTCAGGAATTTATGAGATTTCATGCGCTGATTGTGATAAGGTTTATATTGGACAGACAAGAAGAGCTTTAGAAACGCTGTAAAGAACATATCGCCCATTACCGTTATAATAGATCAGAAGAATCGGATCGAATCGAATCATCGAATTACTCCCGATAATTTGAAATTATTAAGAAACGTAAACTCGCCGCGAGAACTAGACGTGTACGAAACGATATATATTTAAAAAAGGATCGAACTTACTAAATCGCGAAAAAGGAATTTTAGAACATTCAAGTTTAATGAATACTTTTACCAGGAAAGAAAACGGACATCCTGTATATTTTTCTTAAATGCCCACAAAATAGATGTTTTTATTTATGAGCGTTACCCCTACGCTCGTACATACTGCCTGCCATTTGGGTCAGGCAGATTCTTTCGAGTGTATTACACTAAATGTGTTTATAAGTAGAGAGAGATGTGTATGTAGTTGCTTTTTTTAACGTGCATGTTAGATAGATATGAGTTTCGCTTTTTCGGGATTTGGTTAACAATGAGAGCCGACGTGCTCTTGAAACATATGTCCCAAATTTTATTAAATCAATTTATGTAGTGTGGATTTCCCGATACTGCGTACTAGTGACATCAGTCCACAGTCCTTCTTTCACGGATTATGACAGGTCTCTTAAAAATCACTTTTCTTTCTTTGGTCGATTTTATAGCCGAATCAGACCTATTCTAAGGTTAAACCAGAAAACTAGGACATATGCTCCACCTGTCATACATAGGGTTAAGTTCGTGCTCTAAACGCGCACTTGGTTTGAGCTTGACTTAGTTGACCATCAAATTCAATGAATGACAGTTGATGCGGAAACTTTCTGTGGGTGAAAGAGTTCTACAGGGGATTTATCAAACTTATCAAACGTAAGTTTTTACTGAAGTACAGTAGTGGAGATTATTTTAGTGTTAATATGATATCCTTTCAACGACTTTATAATTTTGTTTTTATTAATAATCATGCGAATTGGAATTCCCAAACAGCGTGGAAAAAGAGCTTCATTGATGTTCCTGAATTCTCCTTACTGTTTAAAAACATGTTTTCTTTATATTTAGAATATTTTATGTTAGGTAATATAAACGCTTTTGGTAATAGCTCCCAAATTTTCTATTTTTGCAACTAAATGTTTACTTTTTAATTTTTGGCGTATTTTTTTATTGGAAACATGCATATTCCATGTATTTCTTTGTAAAATCAGTACAGACGTTACTTTATGCCGTAAAGCTATTTTCCTTTGATTTCAATAGAAATATGTAGGTGTCATAAAGTTACCCCAAGAGTCGGTGTTACTTTGTGACACCTACATATTTCTATGTAGTAGAACAAAGTAACCCCGACTCTTGGGGTAACTTTATGACATCTTTCTGTCCACTTATACGATTTTGTATTAAACATTTTGACTTTATTTTTTTACAAAAAATAGGCGAAAGGTTGACACCATCAAATGGGGTTATGTGAAAGACTATAACGCAAAAAAAGATACCGCACAAAAACCTCAAAATATGTCACAAAGTAGCCCCACTTTACGGAATATTTTTTATTTGAAAATAACCGGCGTCAATGCAAATATTTTCGACACACTAACACGTTGACTGCCGAATACGAGATAACTCGTATGCCCAGGACGCCAGCTACGAGTTATCTCGTAGTTTGTTTACTTGCGATAAATTAAATTCCCTTTTTATACCAGAATCCTAAAAAGTACCGTGGCAGTCGATGTGTTAAACTTTTTGGATTTAACTTTATCCTATTATATAATTATATCTGGGTAGGGGTCAAAATGAAATCATTAACATAAAAAGTAGTCAAATACCATAAGTAATTAAAAATTAATCAATCAACGAACGATTAATTATTAGTTTTAATATTAAAAGAGTACAGAAATACAGATAATAAATAATTGAAATTGTTTCTAACAATTTAAAAAGATTGTGATAAAATTTTAAGTGTATAAATTTCTTATTTTTCGTTATTGTATTTTCTAATTAGCAGTTTATTGTGTAAAATAATTACATAAATCTTAATGCTGTTAAACATTATACTAAAACATTATAAAAACAAAGACACACTTATAGCAAAGTTGTTCAAATTCAGTTGTTTAAAAAGATAATCAAGTTTCTTTTTTAGTGACGTATTAATATTGCAAATAGAAAAAGAAAATTTTAATAAGAACTTAACAATTCCCCTGCTGAAAATATATTTACTTAAATTTACACAGTTTAGATATTTCTAATGTTATTGTGACATTGTGACCCCCCTAACAATGCAGAGCAAGTGACGAACCCTTTCAGACACAGAGAAGTTCCAACAGGTTTTACCAGAAATTATATACCAGAACTTTGGATGCGTCGTGAATCCCGCGAGAATAACAATGTTATTGAAATGAGAAACCCTCTTGTTTTCTCATTTCAATAATTTATTACTTGATTATAGATGTGTGCAACAAATTCCACTGTTTTTAAAACAATGCGTTACATGCAATTGCCTGCAATATACTAACTATATATAATTAACAAACAAAGTTAAGTCTTCTACCTACTTAGAAACTTACTAATAATCGGCTAAAGCTAGACACACACTACACTTATCAGTCACAATCAGGAAACAGATCCCGCACTTATTGAATCTTTCGAAGGAAACCACGAGATATACTCTTGCGATATCCATTTGTATGCCGCAAGTTCAAATTCGAATAGGCAGTTGATGTTGATTCTTAAATTTTCACTATTGTCATTCATCTGACGGTATTTTAGATTATGACTATTGGCCAGCGATTTTAGGTGGAGAATCGGGAAACAAGGTATACGACCTAAAACTTTTCTATAATTGCGCTACATTTCTAAGGTGTGATATGTTTTTTTTAATGTAAAAACCGCGATGGGGATGCGGTGGTGAAAAACCTAAAACCACGGGCCTTAATTATGACGTAGGGGTGAAATTCTGGACAAGAAGATATGATCTTCGTTATCATAATAGTTGAATGTATTTCATGTTCATATATGATCCGTCACATACAGCATATCTCGCCAAAAATTACGTGTGAAGTAGGAATACGGAAGAAACAAATGAAAGTCTTTTTTTTTCATACCCATTGTAATTCTGTCTTCTACAGACTTCGTTTGTCTCATCAATCCCACATGAATCGGGCCTGTTTATATGTTTGCAAGTAGATGTGATTCATCAATGTTGAATATATCTGTGAACCATCTGTATTCATGACGTCATTGTTTCGCGATCGATAAGTATGAATCGCTCTTAAAATAGTGTATTTAGTGTTATAACTGGAAATGGTTCACTGTCTTTCAGCCGGTGTTTTTTTTTTGGTAATATAAATGATAAAAAATCTAAGGGAAATTTTAGATTAAAAAAAAATTGAAGCATATTGAAGACATGTTTAGGGATATTTTAATTTAAAATTTCCTACGCTGCTGTTGACTCTACCAAACTTATTTATTTCATTCAATAAAGAATTAATTTAGAACTGTTTAGCAACCTCTACTAATAAGCCTATTATCTTTTACATCCTTATGTTTATAAAGACTTTTTCCATTTATTTATTTACAAGTAAATATCGGTAAATCTTCGCGTGTAACACTCACTTGATAGCCAATCACGTCCCACATTTCTAGGCTACTTTCACGTTTTTAATATCACTTTGCGAATGCGTTAGTTCTTAGGCGATTTAAAAATCTAGTCAGTCGTGCCTCAAACACGCACGTAAATACGTCTGTTGATAGAATGTGCGTAAGAGCAATTCTTAGTAGTATACAGTAAGAGCGACCGTCCTATGTCACACGACGTCAGTGCTTCTAAGGGTGGCGCGATATATCGCACACAACACAACTAATACGACAGAGAAATATGTTCAGAGCTTATTGACAAGAATCAATTTTTCTGTAGTATCGGCGAAAAATTAAATACTACAATAATGATGTAATGATAATAATTGCCACTATATGAAATTAAAAATTATGTAGTTGTATAGAAATAAAAATTATATTTATAGCATAATCCAATTACGCAATACTGTCGACTACTATGCATGACTATAGATTGATCTCTCGTAATGTATATTATATACTGTGCGCGCGATAGGTGTATAGTCATCGGATAACACACAAACTCTTCATTGAACAAAGGCGTTTTTCAGACGTTTTGCCTTTTTTCATATACACATTTCGAAAGCACGTAAATAGGCAAAGAGATTTTTGAAATTAAGTTTTGAGGTTTTTCATTATTGAAAAATACCTGTTAAGAAAACTACATATTACCAGTAGCGCTTTGACTATCAGTACATTGTTATATTACATCTATAATATAACAAAAGCTTATAAAATATCTACTCGATTTAATGTAACTTTAAAAAAAAACTTTTCTATAGAAATACTTGTTTGTGGAACTGACCAAGTCATTTTCACAACCTAAATATTAATGTTAGACATTAAATACTTTTTGAAATATCTCAAAGCAAATAAAATAAAACAATACTAGATTAAAAACAGTAGTTTTTAGAATATATATTTTAAATTCAGAAAAAAAATTGTAAAATCCTCTTTCGGACAGCTTGTTTTGACACAGATTGGATGTCATTAGTTACTTTTAGCAATAGAAAGCTTGATTTGATTGAATCGAAGATCTGGGGTTTGTGCACTCAAAACTACTATAGGATTTGGCAATGCCCATCGGATATCGATTTGATGATGGTCATTAGCAAGTAATTTCCCAGCGAAATAAAATAGAAATTTGCTAGTTAACTAATACTGGTTTTCATCTGTATATATATATATATATATATATATATATATATATATATATATATATATATCTCTATATATATAAAAATACAATGAATATCCAATTAAATATATGCAAATGACAAAGGAATTTCTGGAATTAGTAATGAACAGGTTCATGGAATGTTAATATTGAGCACTTCAGAATTTTGCTGCGTAATTTCATTAGAAGACGTAAAAATATTTTAGTGGAATCAGGGTCAACGTAGTCGTTAAGGAATATTAAGTGCATTAACATACTCCTTTTCAATTTTCAAAAGATATAACGTCCATAACATCGTAACTTTTATATTATCTATTGTCAGGAAGCCAATGACAGAAAGACAAAAATAAAATTAAATATTAATATTATACAATCGTCAAATCAACACTATTAACTTGAACTTTCGTATTTGGAGGCAAAAATTTCATCGATGTCCCTATATTATATCTAATTTATTCCTTTTCTCCCAATAAAAAGACTCATATCCGTTTTTTTTAGGAAGCAGTAGATTTTATGGCAATTTTGATTGTTTTATGGTGGATTGTAAAAACAAATGATGAAATACTGTTTTTGTATAATTAATGCATTTTGCTTAAGGATAATATATTGAGAAGACCTTCTAATATAATTTAATACAACAGCAGAGCTATTTATTATACATAAATATGTGCTATCGGCAACCCGCAGGTTCCGATTTCGATGAAGCTGCACATACTGAAAGAGCAACTTGGTATAAGAGCAACACCATTTCCTTTTTATGCCGAATTCCCCGATTTCCGGTTAAATTTTTGTAAATGCCTCTGAAATTATAACAAATTTCTTCTTTTTTTTAGAACATAATTTGAAGTATATTACATAGTCTGAAGGACGACGCGAATTATTTTAGAAAAAAATTTATAACGGAGAACTGGATACCTCATACCCCATATATTTTTGATTTTCTTTTATTTTTATTTTTCACAAATGAAGTCCGTCTTATGTAGAAAAGGATGCTGTATAGCAAATTTTGCCAGTGAATAACAAATATATAAGAAAACAATAATGAAACATTAGTTGTCATTGATTATCGTAATAAACATATAGATATTTATCTAGAAATTATTTATTATTTCGATAACTTTTCCAAGAAATACTGCATTGCATGCTGCTTGATTAGTTCCGAGTTCTAGCCGACAACTCTGGGTGGATAAGCGAATATCCTGGAACATAAAAACTAAGGGTGAAAACATAATTGATTTCAGCATGCAAATGTATATGGGGAATCATGCATTTTTGTGCATTTTTTCCAAGAGTTCCAAGCTCTAGCCGACAACTGAAATAACGTCAAGACATGTTCTTTTATACTACATATCTATGGATGCATATTATAGGTGTATAAACGAATATCTTTGAACATAAAAACTAAGGGTGATGGAGAAATTCTGAAAACGTAATTGATTTCAGCATGGAAAAGTATATGGGAATCATGAATTTTTGTGGTTGGGACAAAAATCTTGTCAACCAGTGTAATCGATAATGCTTATAGATATTAAAGATACCCAATTTTGATGAGCGAAGAGGAGATGCGAATTTCGGCAACTAAGTTGCCATCCTCAGCGGAATCTAAGAAGGAGAATAATGTAAGACACCACACAGAACACCATTTGTCACTAACTTCCCGCTTATAATCTATGTCTGTATATACTACACAATCGTTCTGCTTCATTAAACGTACCACGTCACGCTCACTGAACAGCAATAATCCAATTTATATTCACAAGCGTCTTCTTCAAGGCATTTTTCATAGTTAGTTTATAGGGAGTTAGTTATTCAGTCAAATTTTACCGTTGCATATCTTCACAGCTTAAATCACCTCCGCCACTGATGACTTTAGTTCGCGTAATCTACGTTGACATTGTGAAAATGTAATGTGTATTTCTTATATTGAGACTACTCTACATTGAAATCTAACTCATTACCTATTGTAACAGTTAAGTATTCAATTATAGAATTTACTTCGAAAATATACCTTTGAAGTTTTTATTTATAAATTGCAAGTCTACATATATATTTTTTTTGTAGTATATTCAAAGAACCTAATACAATTATAGCCCATATTTTTGTTTTCGGTAACTTACGTACTGGAGATATTGTAATCGTTTCTATTCCTTGCGATATATTTATGCGTTTTTACACGGTCCTCAAAAAGTTAAAACATTAAACATTCATATGTGTAGGTATCGTATGTGGACAATAATTTGTTTGTGGACAAACTTCGATCGCAGGCATTCATCAAATCGAAGTCCCAAAATCACTGCTAACCCTTTTTTCTGCTGCATAAAAACTTTGTTAATGTCGGGAGATGAGCCCAAAGCGCAATCTCACAATGGATTCTATGTACGTCTGCTATGCTGTCATCAAAGTAGGAAAAGCAGTAAAGATTTAAACGCTCTAAGAGCGTAGCAAGGCTCCATTCAGCCTACCACATGTAATAGTACATTTCAAGCCAAGGGAGGAAAGTGCCCTATTGCAAGCCGCAGGTAAATATTTGTAATTGCCCAAGGCCTGTATTAGTACTTTCTTCACGTGGTTTGAATACAATTTTTTTTCCAGCCAGTCCAATAAAATAAATGTCTAAAAGCAATAGAAACATACCTGTGAGTGACATGATACATAGTAACCTTAATCCGTCAAATATTTTTTTGGAAACTGTCAACTTAGCCTGTGACTTGCCTGCGGCTGTGATGAATGCAGTAATTTCATTGGTCAATATGATGATGTACAGTTTTATAATAAAAATGCCACTTACTTTCCGCCCTAGGCCAGAAAAGTACAACTTTCCTCCGTCAAATGAGGAAGCAAAAGTACAACTTTCCTCCCTGCTGGGAAAAAGCAATATGATTGTTCAATTTCATTTATCATCAATATGAATGCTCAAAAATTTACAACGCTGCTTGGAATCTATCACGTCCTTAATAAGTGTAATATTCTCGGGAGTAACAATATTTTTTTTGTTTCAAATTAAATACACATTGTTTTGCTCGTATTTATATAGCCAGTTCATTATTCAATTATAAAAAAAACATTAAACCGCATAAAAATGCGCATAGTCGCAGTCACGGTTGGTTTGAAATGTATAAAGCATTTTTACGATTAAATTTAGTTGCTTTGTTCTTTGAATTACGTTCCAGACACGCTTATGATAATTAGTTTTTTGTTTCCTATTTATTTGTTAACGAAGTTATTTGACTAAAGCAAATTAGAAAAAAAATCATTTTTTTTGAAAACAACATAAACCAAATAATAATAAAAGATACGTGTATAAGTTTAAGGCTTATAACTAGAGTTGCTCACTAGCGCTAACGGGCAGTGGCGGAGATTCGATACAACCTTCAGTATAACTGCGAGTCTCAACGAGATTTATTGTGTGTGCATGTACGCTGCCGTAAATACTATTTCGTGGTTCTAAATCTGTTTTAAAAATATTGTCTACGTCGCGAAAACGACTAATGTTGGACAAAGTGACATGATTTATAGCATCAGTTATTCGCTTTGTGATTTCACGAAACACTCTGAATAAGGTAGGTGTTTGAGTATATATTATAATTTATTTCTGACCATTTATTATATGCCTAAATTTTAATGCGCCCGCCACTGGCTGTTGGCGCAAATTGAGCAACTCTACTTATAACATGATGCTTTTCAATATCTATACATAAATGTCAAAAAAATATTGTAGACAGTCTTGAACTTGATATCTTAAAATTATTTTCATTATATACAGGTTGTTTCAGAAGTTATGGTCAATTTTATATGCAAATCATTGGCAGTTTGAGGTCTTATATACTGCAAATGACACAGTCTGATATTTTTCTGTTACAGGCATAGGTTTTTTATATTGGCCCACTGGTCAAAACTAAATACAGGGCGAGTCAAAATTTAAATACATTAATTTCTCAATTATTTTAAATGATCACCCTGTATTTTATATCATGAAAGGAGAGAATAGTTTAGTTACTTTCAGTTTTATTAAGCACTCTCTATACCTAAAGTCATTAATTTCTAAGATATTTTAAAGTATTTTTAAAAAGTGAGATGTTTTGAAATCATTTTAATATAACAAGTTAGTCATGGAAAAATGACAGTTAATGTTTAATACCACTACAAAATGCAAACATTTATAACTTACGCTGATGATTAAGATTTAATGAATTAACCCAACTGTTTACAATGTAATTCTATAATGGATGATCAAAATATCCACCAATACAACATTTCAGCCGTTCTTCAACTGATTGTCTTACATTTCTTAACATTTCTTAATTAATACTGGCGAATGCTTCTCTTATTATGTTTTTCATATCACCTCGTGAAGTTGGCGGTGTGTGCTATACAGAATTTTTTCTTACATATGACCACATGAAGAAGTCAATTTTAGTGACCGAACTAGTCACTCAATTGGTTCCTCTCTCCTTGTCCATCTTTCAAGGAAAGTGTCGTGTATTAACCTAGTGTGAAGTAACGAAACTCCATCGTGCAGATACCACATCCTTTGACGAACGTTTAGGGGAAC
>JARFOC010102411.1:0-12368 GCA_031763485.1 Osmoderma eremita | reverse complement strand
TTGCTTTTCCAATTCTGTTGCCAATGTCTATTCCGTGTTTTCCTGTTTCTTCGAGCGTTACACCTAGGTATTGAACGCTGCTTACTTGTTCTATCTGTTCATTCTCTACTGTTATTTCTATTTCCTTCTTTTCTTTGGATATTATCACCACTTTTGTTTTTGATTTATTCATCCTCATCCCATTCTTTAATAGCACCTCGTTCCATATCTTTAATTCGTCTCTAGCTCTTCTCCACTTCTTGTAATTATAGCCACGTCATCCGCAAAGACACAATGATATACACCAATTCCTTCCAAATTTCTGTACCCAATGTATAGTGGTTTACTTCTTTTTTCTACCTCCCTTATTACTTCATCCATAAAGGTGA
Organism: Osmoderma eremita; assembly: GCA_031763485.1. Lineage (NCBI taxonomy): Eukaryota > Metazoa > Arthropoda > Insecta > Coleoptera > Scarabaeidae > Osmoderma > Osmoderma eremita. Next base: position 12,000 of record JARFOC010102411.1, on the reverse strand, counting down.
CAAAAACTAGCGGACTTAAACTACCTCCTTATCTAACTCCAATTATAGATCTTATATTTGATTTTATATCATAGAAATATATCTAATAGATGTATTTTCATGTAAACTCTTTCAAATTTCCATGTATGTGAATGATACAATCTTTATAATAGTATATTAAAAAACTAGTTTCATAATGACATTTGAAAGTACGAATACTTTCACGGGTAGCCACGAGTTTCTTAATGAATGAGTGCTTTAATATCTTATGAAACGTGTCTTTTACGCTATTTTTTGCAATTAGTTTTTTTAAATTTCTCTATTTGTGAAAACAAAAAGAGAAAAATTTTATAATATAAGAGAAATCTTGTGGCGGTTGGTAACATGCGCATTAGTTTGGCGTAAAATTCAAATAGATTGAATTGACAAATTAATTTGACATTTTATTGTTAAATTATTTCAAAATGAGTTCTAGAAGTTCTTCATGTACTCCACCAGAAATACGGCAAATTGCTGAAAATGCAGTTACTAATTTACTTCCGGCGAAAGGTTATACACTGTATGAAAAGCGGTATTAAAGTTTTGAAAAATGGTGCAAAAAAGAAGGGATTCTTCATATTTCTGAAAATGCTTTACTTGCGTACTTAGAAATGCTACGTAAAAATTATAAATCGTCATCTCGTATGGTCAATTTATTCGATGTGTTTAAATATACATAGAAATGTGGACATATCTAAATACATGAAACTTCAAGCATTACTAAAGCGGCTATCTAAAGGCTATCAAGCAAAAGAATCTAAAATTTTAGAAGAGGAAGACGTTCATAATTTTTTTAAGAGAAGCGGATTATAAAATATACTTAGCTATGAAAGTGAGTGTTAACTTTATTCCATCAACTTTTGTAAATAGCTTATATTCTAGGTTATTTTGATAATGGGATACAATGGAGCCTGCAGACGAGAGGAATTAGTTAATATATGTGTGGAAGGCCTTCAATATAAATCTGATCCCATTATAGTCAGTGTACCTAAAACAAAAACTATGTTCCCAGAATGTTTGCAGTAACTGATGTGAACTGCGTGGAACTAATATCTTCGACCTAAAACAGTTACCTACAAAGGTTTTTTTCTAACTTATCGTCATGGCTATTTAACTAATAGCCCTATTGGTATTAACACTATGGGAAATATTCCTAAAGAAATTGTCAGTTTTTTAGAAGGTCTAGTGGTACACATATAGCAAACAATGGAGGTGATATTTTAACCACAAAACGATTAGGTTGTAGGAAAAGCTCGGCTGTTGTTGAAAACTACGTTGCCTCTTTCATAAAAAATAAGATTCATGTCGGAATTATATTTGCACAGAAATTATCCGCCTGGATGTTCTGGGAATGGTTCACGGTTTGAGTGTGACTTTTATCCGAAAAGAAACAATATCACTATCACAGAGAATGATAGTATTCAACAGAATGTTTCTTCTGCGCATGGTATTACTACCAATTCAAAAGATAATTCAAATGTAAATCTAAATATATATAATAATTGCACATTTCCAAGGATTAATTAAAATATCAAATCTAAGGGTCTTACTTTCTCTTTGTAATAAACTATTTAGTATTGTAGTGCAAATACATGTAACTACAATAAATTTTGTTAATTTAACTACAACCTTAAAATGTCATATTGATATCTCCATTATTGTTGCAATGTCAACAACTTAAAACAAATCCGCTAAAGGTCCCATTTCTAATACGCAACTAGTGTTGTAATAGACCTTGAGTTGTCTTTGTTTGGGCTATTTGCATCGTTTGTTGGATTTAGGTGGTCCAACGTTTCGGGAATTCGTCTATTGCCGTCATCAGAGTAGCTCTGATAAGAGCGTTTCTTGCCAAATTCATTTTTAGTAGCCTATCTGGCAAATATATCCGAGGAGAAATTTTTCTATTTTTGTGCTTTGTGTGAGATTTGAACCCGGTCTCCGAATATTTGCTAATCTGACACACTTAACCACTTTAGTCGATTAGGGGGATGGAAGTTAGTTTCTTAAACCTGTATTTAGGCTACAGGCATATGCACAGAACGTGGTGCGCCCTGATATGCGTATAACTTGTTGCGCAGTGGTGTGCACTGGTCGTAGTGCGTGATGTTTTTCTGCGCCGGCCTTTTGGGTGTGTAGTCACATACGTAGATCTCTGGATAGCGTTACTCCATTTCTTCTTCTTCTGTCTTTCCTATCGTGGTTGTTGGTCTTCTGATTATGCTGTTTCTAATCATTGGTAACCAGACATCTTTGATTTCCAGGCTTGGTGTGCTTATGGCGTTTGTTGTTGTGGCCATATAAGCTGCTTCTTTCAATTTTCTCTTGGTGTAATATCCCTCTCTTGCTAGTGTTGTCGCTTTGTCCCAATCAATCCTATGTTCTTCTTCCCAAGCTTGTTGAGCCAAGCGCGATTTACTGCGTTTCCCCCAGTCGGACCAGTTTCTGGTGTTCCTTGATTCTGACTTGCAAGGGTCTGCCTGTTCCTCCGATGCATATTATTCCGCATTCACATGGTACTTGGTATATACATTCTTTAGTTTTTCGGTATTCATTGTCTGGCTTTGTTTTTGTTAGGGTTGTTCTGTTCGTGTTTGTTGTTGTTATAGCCGTTCTGATCTTGTATTTATTGCCAATTCTCGTGATCTTTTTTTTTTGATAGGCCTTTTACGTACGGAACTGATGTTGTACATACCTGGTCTTGCAGGTCTGGGTATTGATCTTGCTGTGCTACCCGATTCTTCCTTGCTTCTCCCAGTGTCTTGTTCGTATAACCATTCTGTTTCAGTGTGTGGTTGATTTTGTGGAACTCCTTTTTTCTTTCTTGTCCTTCTGAGTAAATGTCCCTGGCTCTATCATATAGGCATCTTGCTACGCCAACTTTCAAATTGTGCGGATGGTTGGAGCGAAAGTGTAAGTATTGTCCTGTGTGTATAGGCTTCCTGTACACTGCAGTCTTGAGTGCGCCGTCAATGTTCCTATGTACCAGGGTGTATCTTGTCATGCGTTTCCATTTCCATGGTGAATTTGATTGAGTTTTCTATATTGTTTAGATGTTGTAGGAATCCGTTTAGGGCTTCTTCGCCATGTGGCCATATTACGAATGTGTCATCTACATACCTGAGTCACATTTTTGGCTTTACAGCGTATGTATTTATGGGTCTATCTTCAAATTCTTCCATGTAGATGTTGCTCAGTATGGGGGACAGTGGAGAGACCATTGCTATGCTGAATTCTTGCTGATCGAACTTGTCATGTTTTTGATCTTGAATATGAAGTGTTGCGTGTTGGATATGGACGATTGTGTTTTCCCCGCTATCGGTGTATTTATATTCAGTAGGAATTTGGGTAGAGGATAACAAGGGGAGTTTCTGGAACTGACAATTGCTCTTAGGGGGATGTCGGTTTTATGGATTTTTGGTAGACCGTATAGATGTGGTGGCCTACTGCTGTGTGGTGTAAGCCTATGTCTTATATATAGTAGAGCTTATTACAGCACGAGTGAAATAAAAGGTATGATCACAGTACTAATTGCAAAAACACTTATATTTCATTTGCTATACTGTATGAATACTTTTGCTAACTACTGTAAATAGATACATATACCTGCCTACAAATATCCTCACGCAACAGTATCTGACTTAAGGATTTAAAAATAGGATTGTGGTATTTTTCCCGAAGATACATCATGATAATCGGGGAAACTTAAACATCCGTTTCGTAGGAGATTAGTTTATAATAAGTATAGTTTATGATCTAGAAATCTTCGTGGCACACTTGACCAAGATAGACAGTCAGGTATTCCCGGAATAAACTTGAGTATACTAACTATATTTATATATAATATGTGTACATATGTATTTTGCCAGTATATAGAAAAGTATGCGTCCGCGACTATAATTAACACGTTCTATAATGAAAATAGACGCTCGTCTTCTTGGCGATCTAATTATAGATTCGACAATAAATCGCCTCGAATTCTAGTTACGTTATTTTTGACGTTAATTTCTGTCGAATTAAGATAAGGGGAAACAGATAAAATGCATCCATGTATGTATGTAGTCGACCGCTGAGCGATCAGGTCGCATTTGAATATTTATCGTTCGAATAAAACTGAACACGTATGAGTATCATTTACATTTTTCCCTGGTTACGATATAGATAACCGTGAAGCAATTATTTATCGGAGTTACCTTGTTCTTCTTCGTATATCTACATGCAATGTCGTAACATTGTACAACGTCGTATAAGGAGAAAAGGAGAATTTTTCCGCTCGTTACTTAAGGCTATATAACGACGGGAATATGCGCGCTGTAAATGTGACAATAAAACTGTCCAAAACGTAACTTTTATTGAGCATTCGAGATTGAAATTTTTACAGGCGGATGAGTGTATGCTCTGGTTTGTGTACTGTTTACACCAGAATTATTCGGGTTTAATGAGTGCAAAGTTCCGATTGCCCCGAACATGTCCGGACAGAACTGAAATGGGTTGATTGATCCCGTGTTTATTGACTTGAAGTACAACGTTAGTAAGGGCTGGTTGATGATGACGAGGTCGATGATCTATGTTCAGGATGATGATTGTGTTACTTGTACGTAGTTCAAAAGAAAGCAACGTTTAGGATTGTAATCGTTAGTAATGATTACAGTTATAAACCTTGCTTTATGCTCGATGTGATGATTCTTCACAGCAAACATAAAGTAAGAAACTAATTGGGTGCACATCAGCAGATGGTTTATATTGTAGAAAAAGCGTTTTGAACCTTGTTAGAGTAATTAAAAGAAACATTTTCGAAATGTAATTAAAATCAAACCAGCAGGAATGGCAATGAAGATCAACTATAAATGTTTAACAACTCCTCCCTTAGCAAACGATCGGGTTGTTGTAGCAGATGATGATGTCCCTATGTTTAAAAAAATAGGAACACAAAAAAATAGGTTTTAAGTATGAATTTGACAAAACTGAAAGTTCCAGAACTACGATTTGAAGAAACAGAAACTTGCAGAACATATATATATATATATATATATTGCAATGTTTCAAAATGCAAATAAAATATTTTCACATGTATTTATTAAAATAATAAAATTTATTAAATTTGGGTTCTGTCATTCATGTCAAATTGACACGAGCCTGGCAGTTTCTGAATGTCAATTAACTGACAATTGCTAATTAATATTTTAGTGGCTTAATCAAAAATTGTAATTTATCTGAATTATATCAAGAAACCTAAAGATGTGTTTGAAAATATAATTTCGAAATGTTACTTTACCAATAATACGCACATACAATTTAACGAATGAATTAATATCAAATACCTTATAAAATATAACTTGTGTATGTGTGTTCATGTGTTCCACCCACTTCTCTCTTCTCTACACCCTCGTCACTCCTTCTCCTCCTTCCAATACTTCCTTCACCTCACTTTCCTAATCACTCCTTCTTAGCACTCTTTTTCTTACTATCTTGTCTTTATTTCTCTGCTCACAAACTATACTTTTTCTGACTTTTACAATTTGTTTATTTCTATTCTCCCCATTACTCTCGCATTACTCTTGTCATCATCACCACGGCAATCCATTGTTATTGTATTGTAGTGTGATGTAATTGCATTGTCGAACGGTTTATCCACTATACTGTGTATGCGGCCTTCTTGAGCGCCCTTGTGATTCTATGGTAGCAACTTGGAGTCGATGAATTCCACTGGCGTGTCGTTCTTCGTCTGGTAGATTCGTGATGTGATGCGTAAAACTATTTCGAAACCCTTATGTTATGTTAGTGTTGTGTAATGTGTAATAGTTTATGTTAATTTACAAGTTATAAAACAAAAAAGTATTTTTTGATTTAGAAACATTATTTATGCCCACTTCTTGTCGCTGGCTGGACTTATATTACCCTTACTCCTACCAAACAGAGACCGTCTTTACCGGTTGAGCCTCGGATATTGATGGAATCTCTTATGTTAAATCTCAAATAACAATCGTATAGGTGGCAGTCTTGCGAGTATTCAATTAACCCAGGTGATCAACAACTCGATGGTAGCGATTGCTTCCTGGCTCACGAATCTGAACAATAACAATGAAACGACAAGATGCTGATAAAGACCATAGCAATATATATAATCGATAACCTTAATTACCGTAAGGGTGTAAAGGTAAAAACATATTTATCGCTTCCTTATTTCCTATTTCTTATTATAAATGAATTTTGTCCGTTCCTTCTTGATTATTGCTTTCCTTACTGCATCACTCCTGGACATTCCTCTCTCCCACAAACACTCCCCTATTGCCGTGTCCCATGTTTCTCTTGGTCTGCCTCTTTTCTTTTTTCGTATTGACCGTGTTTTCGATACTGTTTTTGTTTGTCTATTTTCCTCGATACGTGTCGCATGCCCAAACCATTTCATTTCATATCTCTCTATCGTTTCCAAAATCGGTTCTACTTTTAATTATTTTCTTATTTCGTAATTTCTTACTCTGTCTTGTTACTCTTGCAACCGCTCTTAAATATTTCATTTCAAGTCCCCGTTTGTTTGTTTAAGACCCAGCTTTCACATCCGTATATTAATATAGATTTAAATACTGCATTATACAATATTATTTTAGTCTTCATTGAAATTTCTTTCTTTCTTATGAAGGCGTTGTTCATTGCATAATATAATTCTATGGCACTTTCAATACTACTGTTAATTTCTGTTTCTTCTTTTCCATCCAATTTAATTACTATTTTGCTATCGCTTTTTCCTATTGTCATCACTTTAATTTTATCAACGTTAATTTTTATGTTTCTCTTTATTAAGGCTGCTTCCCAAATATTTAAAATTGTTTGTATATCTTTTTCACTTCCTGCATATAATATCAAGTCGTCAGCGAAGGCGTTTTCTGCTACTTTCGCTACCTGCATATTTCTATAACCTATTTGCAGTTTCTTTGTTTTCTTTTTGATTTCTTTTATCATCCAGGACTATATTAAAGAGTGTAGGGCTAAGTACCCTCCTCCCCCGTCCCAATCCTTCTTTAATTAAAAATTCCACCGACTACACATCCGTCATTCTCACACAATTTCTAGTATTCTTATATATACTAGCAATCAATTTACCTTTTACCCCTCCTTTTCTAAGGATATTCCATACCCACTCAGGCGGAATCAATCAAAAGCTTTCTCAATATCTATAAAAGCCACATATATAGTTGTATTTGCGTTCTTCTCAATTAGTTGTTTCAACGTGAATATATTATCCTGCACTCCTCTAACTTTCCTGAAACCAACCTTTCTGTTTTCGTTTTTAGCTTTTTCTCAATAATCCTTTCGTATACCTTTAGCACAGTACTAAGTAGAGTAATTCCTCTATACTTTTTACATTTATTGCTGTCTCCTTTTTTGTACACAGGTAATAATATTCCAACTTCGCAATCTTGGGGTATTTTTTGTTCATTCTATATCTTGTTGAATAGTGTTTTTATGATTCCTATCCGATTATTACCCATGTTTTTCAATATCCCTGATGTTATTTCACCATTTCCTGCTGCCTTGCCTCTATGTAATTGTTTTATTGCTTCTGCCATTTCGTCTGTTGTTATTTCCTCTTTTTCTATAGTTTCACTGTTTTCTGTGTATACCTCACTTTCCTCCCCTATTCTATTTGCCGGATCTAGTGGTTCTGTATTGAGTAGCTTTTCAAAATATTCTTTCCAACGCATCATTATGGGTTTCTCCTCGTCCAGTATTTTTAATATATAAAATTTTACTTTGTTTGTCTTTTCCATATTTTTTAGTATTCCGTAAAACAGCTTCTGATTACCTTTACTATCCCTTTCCATTGCTTCTCCAAAATCCTGCCAAGACTTTGTTTTAGCTGCTATTACTAATTCCTTAACTTTTATCCTTTGATCTTTATATCTACTGTAAGTGTCGTTATTCTTATTCCTCAAGTATCCATTCCATTTCTGTTTCTTCGATTTTATTTATTATTTCGTATTTCCTCCCTTCACCACTTCGTTTGCTTTATACATATATCCGTTTATTTTACTGAATCCACAGGTTTCCTCAGCTACTGCTATTATTGTATCTCTGACCGTTTTCCATAAATGTTCTATTGACATATTACTTATATTTTCCTTGATTTTATCCATTTCCCTCTCACTTATTTCTTTATATAATTTAGCTCTCTCTTCTTCTCTAAGTTTGTATGTTCTAATTACTTTCTCTACACCATTTCTTTTCTTTATTACTTATTTCTATTTTCGAAAGAATCAGATAATGATCTGAGTATATTTCACAGCTTCTCATGACTCTAGTATCTTTTACTTCTCTTCGAAATTCCCTGTTTATTATAACATAATCTATCATAGATCTCTCATTTCTACTTACTAATTCTCTTGTGTATTTATGGAAGTTTTTATGCTCGAAGAAAGTACTTGAATTTAAAATTAGAGTTTCCATTAATATTCGAGGCTCAATAGATAAAGACGGTTTTGTAGGGAGTAAGGGTAATATGAATCCAGCCAGCGACAATTAATGGACATAAAAAATGTTACTAAATCAAAGAATTAACATTAAAAAACTATACATCATACAACACAACACAATTGGAGGTTTTGGAGTAATTTCATACACTACATCGCTGCTCCACCACACGAAGAACGACGCGCCAGTGGAAGTAACCGCCATCAGTCCTGAGGCCGACTAGGAAGGTCGTATGTTGCTAGTGTAGTTTGGAAAGCGTCGACGTAGCAATTACGTCGCGGTATAGTATATAATAATAGTTTGCCGTGGTAGGAATGATCGCGATATTTCAGATGGTAACTGGGGCAACGGACTAAACAAGAATAAACAAATTGAAGAGTCATAAAAGTATAGGTTACAATTTCTTGATTAGGTCAGTATTAAGTGTCAGTTAATTGTCATTCAGAAGTTGTCCGATTTGTGTCAACTTGACGCAAATAAAAAAAGAATCCAAAAATTGTTGTTATTAAAATTCATCATAAATTTAATTTAGCATTTTGTAACATTGCAATATATCTCATAAGTATGTCAAGCAAATCACAATGGATGTCTGAAAATACGTAAGCACACTGCAATCTTCCCGCTATGAAATCCTTCGTATAGAAATGAAAACGAGAAATAGAAGCCCAATGCGGCAAACGAATTCAATTTGCTCAACACCTTTTTGTAGTTATATGGCGATCCGATCGACCAGAGGCCGGAAAATTCGCGCAAACGAACTCGTTAAGTAAAATCGGGTTTTTATTGCTGCGCTTCGATAGGGATAATGTAAGTGTATACATAGTAAAAGAGATATCCGCCTACTACTTCCATTCTGATATACATACCGTAAAGTTTAACAGTAGCCGGAAGGGTCTTATGGGTGAGTATCTTACCTATTTTTACAAGGCACAGTTCGGTTTTTGTATAGCTTCCAAAACACTTAGCTTTTGATACGTTATATCACATCAGTTCCTCCCGAAACAACTTAATTCCCAGCCGGCCGATATAGATGTGTATAATAGATGGTGTAGGTATACAGAATGAGCCTAGGGATTTACCTACAAAAGGATTTAGTTGTTATATTCCGAAATCACTTCTATTCCCATTATAGGATCATAATTCCTATCGATACTACATATAGTCATAGTTAATGGTTGCGTCAATCTAATGGACGCAGGGTAATCGTATTAGGTAAAATTTAATTGAAAATATGTAACGGAAACAAAAGCGGTCCTAATTTATGAAGGCTACCCTACTGTCAAAGTGTTAATTATGCACCACAAATTTTCAAATATTAATTTATCACTGACGTGCACTGTATGTACATATGTGTACGTATGTATTGCAATGTTACAAAATGATAAATTTAATTTCTAATGAATTTTAATAAGAATAAATTTGTATTCTTTTTATTTATGTCAAGTTGACACAAGGCGGGCAACTTCTGGCTGACGAATAACTGACAATTGCTAATTTAATTATAATGACTTAATCAAGAAATTGTAAGTAATATTGAAAAACGTAAAGATGTGTTTGAAAATATAATTTAGCAATGTTACTATAACAATAATACGAACATATAATTTTAACGAATTAGTAAATTTATCGACGGTCACATGTCTAACAGCATCTCTCCAGTTTTCACCTGTAACACGATTGATGCCTTGAAATAATTCCTTCAAATCAGCTAACTTAAATGTTATGTTGTGTTGTGTCTGGCTACATATCCTTTCACTTGCGCCCATATCAGCTCTATTGTATTGAGTTCGTAGTGATATGGTGGGGGTCTTAACACCTTTCTATTACTACTTTCGATCATCTCGTCAACAGCATATTTTGCAGCGCCAGGTAAATTTCATTTAATAAAAATTCGGCATTAACCATATCTTCCTCATAAGTAATATTGTTTTTCTTCATCCACTCTTGTATTTCTACATTTCGATAATTGTTGGTGGTTTATTCAGTTTCCTGCTATGGTAGGAAGCATCATCTAAAATGATCTAAAATTTTCTTTTAAACTCGGAAGAATATGTTGCAGCCACTCTTCGAATCTTTCGGCATTCATATCTTCGTGATGATCTCCCGTTTTCTTTGATTCAAACAGAAGCAGTCCATTTTCCACGAATCCTTCATCCGAACCAATGTGCACAATAAAAAAGCCTTTTACCTTTGCCTGAAGGATTTTTAAGGCCTGTACTCAATCTTTCTATAAATGCCTGTCTTGAAGTATGGATTGATGTATCTGTCCATACTTTATTTACTGTATGTCCAGCGTTTATCCATCTCTTGTTCAAATAATAAATAGGTGTACCATTATGGCGGTATTTCATTATTTCACGTAAATATTTCGTCCTCCATGTAATGATTTCATCTTTTTCTTTCAACATGCTATTTCGACTCCGCTTTTGATAGCTGGAAATGATTTTTGCATAAATAATATGTAACTAAAAAGCACATTAGTTTGAAATAATAAATATGTGTATGTTTACAGAAAATCTAATTCTTTTAGTAATGATCTCAACGTAGTAATTTTAAAGTTAGGAAGGTCATCTCCGTTTATCGCAGCGAGAACTTTTTGAGCTGTTGGTGGTTCGTTTCTAAAAAAGAATGAATGGATAATCCTTCGAATACTATTTTCGTGTCATCATCCACATTATCCAAAACGGCCCTTTTTTCGATATTTTTTTGGTGGGTGATCACGATCAGCATTTTATTCTTTCAAAACCTTGTAAACGCTGCGTTCTCTAATTCCTATAAAAATATTATTAATTGATCTGTTATAATTTTTGTTTCTATAAAGCTACCTGCTGCCCTTGCTGTCATTTCAATACTTCCAACTTTAGAAGTGCCTGGCTGTTCTTGATAGGTTTTAAATATATTTGTCTTCCAAAGTAAAATGTTTTGGATGTCTCTTCTTAGAGGTGCATTTTTCATGGTGTATAATGTAGGGTATCACAGAAACAGAAAGCGTTTCTTTCTCGAAAACAAATTTGTCGATATCCAGATATAATCTATCAAACGTCGGCGTCGTGTAATTTAGCCTATAACTTCATTACATGGGTTTACTTACACATATTGTGATAAAAGTGAAGTATAAGAGGCTTTAGAAAAAGACTGTTTTAATATATGTACATGGATAAAATAGAATGAACATTAATGAAATACTAGACAATAAGTGAGAATAACCAGAACGCAAAACAAATATGACAAATTTCCCAATTGTAAGCAAGCCGTTATGAAGGCGCCTGATTGACCAATAATAAATATGATAAAAGTATGACGCGCTGATACTACACAGTTCCCATATAGTTCTCTACTGCATCTGCATCGGCGATTCAACTGTAGTGAGTATATTCATTTGTCGCGGAGTGTATATATACCTGTATACCGAGTGTTCAAAAATTTCGGGGCACTATTGCTAACTTTCTTATTATTAATGCTATAGATTCGGTTAAATTAGCAATGATTCAGTGTTTTCAGTGTTGATTAAGGTGC